>JZKD02S1679448.1:501357-514977 GCA_000966675.3 Picea glauca
AGTTAGTTGGCTGGCTAAATTCTTCATTGAATAGATAAGCGTTTTAGTTGCCATGTTCAATGCATTTTTAATGGTATAGATAAATTATTTGTTGTTTATGAGATAAATTTGGTTAATTGAAAGAATGGTGAAATATTGAGTAAAATGGATTAAGTATAATTGTTTTCACGTAATGGTAAATATGAATATGTGAATGATAAGTGTTAATATAGTTTGTATCCCTGTAAAATGCTATCCCCTTGAATATAAAGCTTGAAAGATACAATTCTTCATTGGGGTGAGTGGACAGTGCACGCCTGATTTCTGGGAAGGCTTTTGTGTAGTTATAGGAATCCTTTATATTTTTGAAAATGTCCTGCCTTGAAATGGAAAGTTTACATGATGAAAAACCTTCAATGGGTTTGGAGCATGGTGCCTTTAGCCAGCTATAGAGGAGAGAAATGTCTAAGGAATTCAAGTAGAATTCCCTGATGAATAAACCTGAGAAGACTCTAGTTTTTTAAGCCATAGAGCTATCCTTTAACTCCGAAGAAAACCCTTATTTGAATTGGAAGGATTTTTCCCCGTCGATTTTATGGAGAAAGGAGATCTCCACCGTTGGTCGAAGGATGAGGTCGGAGGAGTGTCCAAGTTGTGAAGTTGTAATGGGGATCTCATGGGAGGACTCCAAGTGATCATGAGCCCTTGATCTATCATAGGGTACTCTAGTGATATCTGGGTCGTAGATGCATGATGCTTCACCAACAAGCCTATCAGAAAGTGATGGTTGGAGAGGTTCATAAGAGAGAATAGGAAGGAATTCCTACAGGAGAGTTCAAGGACACGAGGACCATCAATATATTGAAAGGAATATCGATGGATTTATAGTTGTTGGATCTAGGAGGATCCACTCCAATGAACAAGATTTAGAATAAGAAAATCACTAATTAACTACCATGCTGCTTTAGGATCTCGAGAAATTTTTGACCATTAGATAGGGCATATCGAGGATCGCTGGATCCGTCAGAGTAGCCTTATCAGAGTGCGCCAGTTGGAGTGATTTGTGATCACCCAAAGTGATTACACTTCGATGGTAAGGAACCCTGAGTGATTGTGAACCGTTGATTCGTGGGAGGGAGTCTAGTGAAATATCAACCGTGGAGTTGTTAAGGACCCCACATGTTTATGTAACATATGGGTGGTGAGAGTGGAGGTAACCACCAGAAATATTGAGGTGTCAATGTGATCAAGACCATCGATTTCCATTTCTGAGTGCCATTGAATCTGTCAGAACGATCCATTAGAGGAGGTACCATCGGGTTGAGAATGTGAGTTACTTAAATTACCTTTCCGATTAATAGAGATTCTGAGTCACTACTGACCATTGATATGGTTGTAGAGAGTGATTTATAGTCGTTCTATTGGGGAGTATCTAGTCTCTATCTCTTGTAGTGAATCCTTGGTACATTTTCGTTGGGATTTAGGTTTTGAATGAGTAAGATTGATCTTAGTGGATATTGTGATAAGATAAGTCCTCATGTATCACGTAACGAACCAAATTTTAGAAGGATTACCTCGAGTCCTTAGTTTAAAAGAGAAAGGAAACTTTGACATCCCACTAGCCTGAGGAGGTTCAGGGGGTTGGGTGTGTTATAGAGTGGTATCAAAGAATATTTCAAACTCTAGTCTTGAATGGGTCACCGAGACAACATGATTGTTTCAGAAAAAAAAATATTTGGCCGTGAATGCATGTTTATAATTTTGATGTAATAAACTAATAATGATTTTTTGTTTGAGCACGTAGGATGTATTGAAAATGAAGTATAGGTGAATGGTGCAACATAGCATGGAATACACCTCACACCTTAGAGATGAGTAATATGATGGTTGAAGGTCTAAAGAAACCCCTCCATATTTGGTAGCCATTGTCAGAAGTCTGAAAGCAGACAATGAGAGGTTTATGAGAGCTCAAGACGAGTAGGAATAACTGAATCCAATGCTACAACAACATTTGTCAGAAATTTAGAAGCACTTGAAACAAGGTCCAGTCAATAGTAGTGCAAAATTACAACAATCTGAGAGATTGAAAACCCATTTATATTTCCAGAAGCATGGATTGGCACATAGCAATGTAGGAAGGAGTTCTTCCAAGAAGAGGAATCAGGATGCAAAGAAAAGAAGAGCTGGTGGAAGTATTTCCACAGAGCCATATAGTGGAAAGAATACTTCCAAGGAGTTGTCTAATAGTGATACCGGATCAAGTGTTCCTAGGAAGAAGAAAAAGATACACTCACAGAGTTCTATGACATAATAATTTGAGAATCCTAAACTTCCTACCTTTGACGAAGAAATCAAGAAAGGAGAAAAAATTGAGGTTTGGTTGTTGGGGATGAAGAAGTATTTTCGGGTACATAACTACTTGAAAAATACAAAGAAACGTATAACCATTGTCAATCTAAATGGAGGAGTTTCCATATGGTGGGAGGACCTCAAGGAAGTCAAAGGATTGAAAGAGATAAAGCTAACCTGGAAGCAATTTGATAAGTATTTCAGGAAGGCCTACTTATCAGAAAAGTATTTCGACGACAATATTAAGGAATTCCATGAACATAAGTTGGGACAACTTATCATGGATGCTTATGCCAAGAGATTCTTAGAGATGTTGAGGTATGTCCCTTACCTCAAGGATGAAAAATCAAGGATACAACATTTTCTCAGCGGGTTACCATAGTCCTATCAGGACAAGATTGAATTTGATGAGCCTAATACCTTGGAGGATACCATTAGGAACGCCAAGTGCTTCTATGATCTATCCAAGCATAAGTAGGAGCCTTCTAGGGATTGGAAGAAGAGATAAAATCATATTTTAGAGGAAGGGATTCAAATCATCCCCATATAAGAATCTAAAGTAAGGTTCCCAATTTGGTGAACTAAGAAGAAGTGTGCACTAGCAGAACTTTCCATCTCAGAGTGGAAATAGGCCAACAAAATAGGCAAGAGAAAGAGTGGAGGAGCCCAAGAAAGGACCTGTACAATGTTTGGGTTGTGGAGAGGCACACCTGTTGAGAGATTGTCCTCGTAGGTAGCATGAAAAAAAAATAGTATATCATGTACATGAGGCTACTTATATGGTCAATGATGTGGTCAGGAGTTTTCCAAAGATATATTCAATTGTGGAAAATTGGGAAGCATACCACCAAGCTACTGTAGTGTAGCTGGAAGGTATAATTGAAAGAAACCCATTTCTATTTTAATTGGTCTTGGATATAATATTAGTTATGTCTCACCTCAAATTGTTGAAGCATCTGCCTTACAGAGAAAGAAACATGCAAATGCATGGTTGGTTCAATTAGCCACAAGGACTAAGAGAAAAGTGGCATAAAAGATAGAGATTTGTCAATTTGAAATGAGTGGATTGCATACTCAAGAAACCTTGAATGTACTATGCCTAGGATCATATGACGTGCTGTTAGGAATGGGCTAGTTAGCTGTTCACAAAGAGAAATTGAATTGCTATGATAAAAATTTAGAGTGTGAAGACGTCGAATGTAACATGAGGGTGTTGCAAGGCATTAAGAAGACAATTTCAGTTAGGGAGATATCAACACAAAAAATTAAGAAATTCAGTCAGAAAGGGTGTCCCTTGTATGCCATACAATTTCTCAACACCACAAAAATCAAGGAGCTGAAGGCTGAAGATCATCCAATGTTGTGGGAGTTTAAGGATGTATTTTCCGAGGAGGTACCTAGACTTCCTCCAAAGATAGATATTGCTTATTCAATAGACTTTGTACCCAGAGTGATACCAACATCAAAAGTACCCTATAGGATGAGCACACCAGAGTTGGTGGAATTGAAAGTACAACTGAAGGAGATGTTGGATAAGGGGTATATTAGGCCAAGTGTATCCCAATGGGGAGTACCCACATTATTTGTGAAGAAAAAGGATGGTACATTGAAACTGTGCATTGACTACAAACAATTAAACAAGATGACCATCAAGACTAAGTATCCATTACCCCGAATTGATGATCTTTTTGATTAGCTCAAAGGAGCTACATTTTTCTCTAAGATTGAATTGAGATATGGATATCACCAAGTCAGAATTAAGGATAACGAAATTCAAAAGACAACCTTTAGAACAAGATATGGACACTATGATTTCATGGTAGTGTCATTTGGGATTACCAACACATCAACTACCTTCATGTGTTTGATGAATAGTGTTCTCATCAAGTATTTGGATAAGTTTTTCTTAGTGTTTCTTGATGATATTCTAGTGTATTCCAAGACTAAAGAAGACCATGAGGATCATCTTAGGATTGTGTTACAAGTGTCGAGACACCATCAACTATATGCCAAATTTATCAATTGTGACTTCTTTTAGAAGGAAATCCAGTATTTAGGCCACACCATCTCAACAAAAGGAGTGGAAATAGACCCCGAGAAGATCAAGGAAAACATGGATTGACCTTCCCCTCGAAATGTAATAGAGGTAAGATCATTCACGGGATTAACTAGATATTATAGGAGGTTCATTAAGGATTTTTCCAAGATTGGTCATCCCATTACTTCATCACAAAGGGAGGGGAAGAAATTTGTATGGTCAATAGAGTATGAAGCCAACTTTCAACAGTTGAAACATCTTTTGACAAATGCCCCTATTTTGAAGATTGCAGACCCTCAAATGGATTTCTTGGTTTTCATCAATGCTTGGAAAGGCAGGACTTGGTGGAGTACTTATGCAAGAAGGGAAAGTGGTCTATTATGAATCATGAAAGCTAAATGAGCATGACAACAATATGTCATACACGATTTGGAGCTGGAAACGATTGTTCATGTACTAAAGATGTGGAGACATTAATTTCTTGGAAGAAGGTTTGTCTTGATGACAAACCATCATGGCTTGAAATATTTGTTTGATCAACCATGGTTGAATGCTAGAAATGTGGATGCTGATGGTTAGTGAGTTTGATTTTGAAATCAAACACATAAAAGGAAAGGAAATTAGAGTGGTTGATGCGCTCAGTCAGAGTGTGCAAACAATACACTTAGCAAAAACAAGTGTAGGAGAGTCTGGCATCAAGCAGAGAATTAGAATACTAATGCATGAAGATAAGTTTTTTCGATAAGATGAAGGAGGAATTGTAGCAATAAACCAGAGAGAAAAAGTATGAAGGGTATTAACTTGCAATTGATAATTTGTTGTTGTATAACAACAAGCTTTATGTGCCTAACATAGGAGAGCGGAAACATCTAATCATGGATGAATTCCATAGCAGACCTTATGTAGGTCATCTTGGTTATCAAAAAATGATAACAATAGTATGGTAGTTGTATTACTAGCCAAGGATGAAGAAAGACATTGTTGAGTACATCGCCAAGAGTTTGGAGTGCCAGGAGGAAGTTGAACACAAACATCTTGCAAGATCACTGGAAATGGGAAACAAAATCTATGGATTTTATCACTGGTTTTCCAAATATATTCAGACAACATGATGCAATCATGGTATTAGTGGATAAGTTGAGCAAGGAATCTCACTTTGTCCCCATTAAGTCTACTTTTAAGGCTATAAATGATGCTGACATTTTTGAGAAGCAAATTTTCAGATTGCATGGTCTACCCAAGAGCATAATTTCAGACAGAGATGCAAAGTTCACTTCAAACTTATGGAATGGATTGTTTGCAGGATTGGGAATGTAGCTATCATTTAGCATGGCCTATCGTCCTCAAATTGATGGAAAAACTGAAAGGGTGAACAAATTTATAGAAGACATGTTGAAGATGCATGCTATGCATCAAACCAAGCAATGGGAAACATATGCACCCCTGATAGAGTTTTCCTATAACAATGGTTATCAAGAATCATTGAGGATGAGCCCATTTGAGGCTATGTATGGTAGAAAATGAAGAGTTCCAATAAGTTGGGACAATCCAGTGGATAAGATCACACTTGGACCAAAATTACTAAAGGAAATGGAGTAGGCAATGATCAAGATAAGACAAAATTTGAAGGTGGCACATGATAGACAAAAGAGCTATGCACACAACAAGAGAACTCATAAAGATTTCAAGGTGGGAGATCATGTGTATTTCAAGGTAAAACCCAACAAAATATCCATAAGGATGGGGACTTGTGCTAAGTTAACACCCCACTATTGTGGACAATTTGAAGTCCTAGAAAGAGTGAGACCAACATCATATAGACTTTCCATGCCACCTAATGTCAAAGCTCACAATGTATTCCATGTATCTTTGTTAAATAAATATGTTCATGATTCTAATCATGCTATTGATTGGACTATGATATAGGTGGAACCAGAGGGATAATTCTACCATGAACCTCAACACATCCTTGACATGAGAGAAACATTTCTCTAGAACTGAGCTATCATGCAGGTCAAGGTGCAGTGGAAGCAGTTTGGAGCAGATGAGGATACTTGGGAACTGGAAGATGCCATGAGACAAGCATACCCATTTTTATTTTCTGTATAAGGTGTATATATGGTGTTTTAAACACTGAGGACAATGTTTCCTTAAGGGGGAGGGGAATGTAACACCTTGTTTCCCCCCATAACTATAATTATGTTAAGAATTCATGTAATTTAATTATGAAGCATGTAATTATGTTTTTAATTAACAAAAATATCAGACAACTGACTAGGAAGGAAGCCTTAAGTACTGGGCATGATACCACAAGTGGGACTTGTGAGGTGAAACTAGGAAGTTTTAATGAAGAAAATAAGAAGCTTGCTCAACATTCCATCCCACACCTGCAAGAACTGGATACACCACCTGCCACCATATCTGGATTGCATGAAACCGCATGATCAATTATGGAGATCATGATTGGGTGATTGAGTAGTCTTAACTATTGGCAGATTTGGTACTTGGAGGTATGAAGGGTCTGTAACAACCCTAGTTGAATATATGCTTAGGGATTATTAAGCACAATTAATTAGGTAATTAATTGTCCTAACATGGTTTTAATTAAACAAAGATTGGCATAATAATATTAATTAATTAATTAATTGTTATAATTTTGATTAATTAATTAATTAATTAATTAATTAATTACCTATCACATTCAATGACATGGGTGATAAATTTAAGAAGGTTAATAATTTTAATTTGTTTAAATGATTTACGTATACGGAGGGGATAAGTAACATTAAATATAAGGATAAGAAACATTAAATAATAGGATAAGACATTAACTATGAGGATAAGATAATGAATGTAAGGATAAAGAAATTAATGAGGAGGAAAGGGTCGATGAAGGAGGGATATGACGGGAGGAGTCTTACGGGAAGAGGGCATGATTTTGGGAGGAGGAAGAATTATTGGAAGGGGAAAAAGATTGTATGTTGGAGGGGATTATTTTTCTGGTGGGAGGAGTTTGTTTGATGGTTTTTTTGGTAAACCAGAGGCAGGGGCACTGGTTTGTTGGGGGTTTTGGGCACGCGGGCTAGGATATCCATACGGTACCTTGGAGATAGGAAGCCGGATAAGCTACTCCTATCTGGCAGGGAGGAAATACGGTTTGGGCAGAGTTGGTCAGTGCATCATGTAGCAGCAAAGCAGCAGGTTGGACAACCGGGTCAACGGAGAAATTAGCATCAGGAAGAGGTAAATTTGTATTATTTTGTTAAGTAATTCTTATTCTATTTAGAAATGGTTGTTCATTAATTAATTTAACATGCGTATATGCTGAATTAAAAGAAATTATTGAGTCTTCTGCGTAGAAGTAGAAGTTTACTGTTCCAATTTATGGATTTAATAGACTTAAATTAATACGGTCTCTACACATGGTATCAGAGCTTCAGTTTGAAGCACTGGATCCTTAAGGGCCTACCTACGTGCCTACCCAATTTAGAAATGGAATTGTACCCACCCAAAAATTAGATAAAATTAGATAAAGCTGGGCCTGAGGGCCAAGTTCCAACTCCAAGTTCCAGCACCACCTCCACCTAACCTGCAAGCCAAGTATACATTTTGATTTTAGTATATACACAAATCTATAAATAATATATAAACAATATGCCTGGAAATTGAAATTGGTTTAATATTATACGTATTTAAAGTGTTAAATAAATTTTGGCACTTGGCTCAATTAAACAAACAATATATATATACATTAAAAAAAAGAAAAAAAAAAATATTAAGGTGTAGGAAGAGTAGATAAAGAATATAAATATAAATATAAATATATATATATATTCTTGTTTGACGCCGATGATGCTGGAACTGCCAAAAATCTTTACTTCTGGAGAAGAAATATGGAAAAACACCAAACTTGGAGCAGATTCAGACTGTGCTGATGGGTTGCTTTGTAGTTTTCTGCAATTCGGCAGAGGTCTCCTTGAACCAACCCTGTTGAGAAAGCTTTGGCCCCAACCATGTGCCCAAGATCGAATTCTATGCAACACACATTCATAGCACACTTATCAAGCATCGACGACACCAAATTCAAAACAAATGACAACACAACTAGAAGCCCGAATTCAAGTCACAACACACACAACTCCATACACCAGGAAGCATACACATGCCAAATTCCAAGGGAGAGCCCACAATGGGCATCCTTTGCAAATCCCAACCCAACGTGAGCACAACCAAGTCACACACAGCCCAACGCGCCATGCCACGAACGACTACCAGCCTTGGGGCACTGCCTTCGAGCGCGTTTAGTTGAGGTTCGAACTGGGGGCGTCGAGTACGGCCTGGAACTAGCTCGTCCACTTACCAACCGGCCCACACCTCCGTCCATGACCACACCAGCGCCATATCACGACCATACTAGCACTGCAAAAACAATACGTAAATTTTTTTTTAGAAATTGACACCAAAAAAAAAAAAAAAAAAAGAGGCATTACCACATGTTTATGCACAGATCCAAATGTGTTCTTTAGCAAGGCAACTGGTGAAGGCATTTGCAGATCAGAAAGTGAGAAAAACTTATCTTGCGCTGTATATCGGACTTGCTCCAAAGTGAAACAATATTTATATTGAGTCTGGGCGTGGAAGATCAAAGTTTGGTGCATGGCGTGTGTATTCTAGGACAGATGTTGAAAGGATTCTTCCAGGTTGCACTGTGTTAGGGAAATAGCAACTCATCGAAAGGTATTGTATTAGCTGTAAATGTGAACCATAGAATGCACTGTGACAGTGTTGACGAGGCACAAAATTCTTCCTCCTCAAAGAAGCTATGAAACCTATGCGCTAACCAACTGCGCCACCACCCCTTCTCAAGCCAGCTATGCGACCTACGCGCTAACCAGCTATGAGACCTACGCACTAACCATCTATGACATACAATACCTATCACAGTTATAACATACAGCACAAATCCCAGCATTAAGTAGGAATCCCATAAGGTCTGGCCACTGCGTTGCACTATGCGTCTGGCCAGCACCAAGCCACAGCCCAAACACAACCCATCAGGAGCATTGTGTTACACTATGCGTCTGGCCTACACCAGGCCACAGGTAAGAAAAAATCCTCTATCTAGCGGTAATGCTCCAACCTCATGCTTGCGGTTTCACTCATTATTCCTCACCCCGCGCACGGTAGCATTCCTCCTCCTCTTCCTTCCTCATGAGGGAAAGGTGCAACGATCAATCACCAACAAGGAGCCTGGAATATCCTGTATTTTTCCACGCTACCTCTCCCGGGGCACACAATAAAGAAACTCCGATAGACTAGACTATTATTCCTTGGCTACCAATGACAAGCAATGACTACCGGAAATGATAGACAAGATTTACTGAGACTCAAAGTAACTCACATATGAAAAGTTTAAGCACCCTAGAGCCCACGGGGAGGGTAAAGTTTACACAACAGGTAAATAATTTGCTAAAAAAAATAAATAATATACATATATAAAATGATGAAAAACAGAAAAAAAAAATAAAAAAAAATGACCTTGTAGCTGTCAATACAACTATCTCTGTTGCTGTCTTCAAATGCTTCTCAACTGAAATGCCTCTCAATAGGAGCTCACAGCTTGCTATGCTCTGGCATCACTCACTCAAAAAAAAAACACACTTCTGCAAACTACACAGCCGCAACCTTCATTAAAAAAAAAAATAGAACCACAGGTTAGCAAAAGAAAATGTTTTGAGGTCCATGGGTTTTGAACCCACTACCAACCCACCCAACAAATGCCATGAGAAATATCCCAGTGGCCAAGACCAGCACCAAGACAAAGGAGGATCCCTCGGCGATTACTAGAGCTCCGCCACAGTAGCAGAGAGGGAGAAGCCGAGGGCGCATTTACGTAGGGAGATAAGTGGCAGTGAAGGAGTGTTAGGTTTGAGGAAAGTTTAGGGTTTGATTAAGAGATGTGTAGGGTTGGGAATGAGCATGGGTTTGGGAGGGGCACGTGGGCCTCATGCGAGGACCCACTGCCCAGGTTAAAAATTGTTTTATTTTTTTTATTTTTATTTTTTATTTTTATTATTTTTTTATTATTATGGTTAAATCTTAATGTTATATAATTCAAAATAATGGTTTAAATTATTTATAGTTTAAATTTGAATATAATTTAATTTATAATAATAATAAAATTTAATAATTTTAAATATAATTTAAATATAGTATTTAATATTATGTTTTAATTAATTAACCATGTTATGTTTTAATTTTAAATATAATTCAACTATAGTTTTTAACTATTATGTTTAATTAATTAATTATATTTAAAATTTATGATTCATGCTAGATTTAAAACTAGTTAAAGTATTAATTAGTTTTAAACTAAAACACCAAGCTAAGAACCTGCAATAGAACACAAGTCAGTGGAGCCAGAGCGCATAAGTGCCATGCATCAAGTCACATGGAGGAGGAGCTCACGAGGGGAGATCAAGAACCTGCAATACAACACGAGTTAACCAAGATCGAGCGCCCAAGTGCCAGGAATCAAGACACAGAGAGGAGGATCTCACAAGTGGGCTCAAAGGGCGCGCATTGCAAAATGAGAAAAAAAAAAAAAATGGGCGATTCAAACAAGCCAAGCACCAACTTCCTCCACTCCATTCCACCAGTCAAAGTCAACGCTAAATCTCAATGCAACATTCAACAACGCCAACACTAGGTGCCAAGGAAAAGCTCACGAGTCAAGCATCGRAGGATATTTAGTTGTAAGCGAAAAGTTAAAAGGACTTAGACTAGGACAAGCGGGAAGGAGGCGACATATKCACTAGGAGAGTAAGCAAGAGGAATTGGCGAGTATGGCGCAAGGCTAGCGTAGCTACAGGGCAAGGGAACCAATAGTTTTTTTTTTTTAGGACAAAGAAATCAAGCTTAKATGCTTAATCCTAATCCTAACCTAGCCAATCCCCTAAAGAGAGTAATGTCTGTTTACAGACAAGTAAAGAAAACTTACACCTAACCCTATTTCTAGTTTGAGTAGCACCAATTTGAAATGTCCTTGAACTCACCTAGACAACTTTGGTTGATGTAGGTTAAAGCATACAGGATGGTCAGGACTCGAGGGAATAGAGGTAGGGGAGCGTCGTCGCAAGCACCGCCAACACCACCAGCGCCACCACCACCATCGCCCGAACTAGCTCTCATAGTGCGCTCGTTGGAGGCCATTAATGAGACTTTAAAGGGGCGACAACTAGTAGGGACCGAAGTGGAACCCCCATCGTCTATAATGGGTAATCCAGAAGTGTCAAGGGATTCATGGGGAGGACCTCCACCCGAAGACATCACGCAAGAATTACAGAAGATCAAACTTCCGGAGTTTGCCGGGGGTCGCACCAGTGAACGCGTGGAAGCATGGTTGGAAGGCATGACAAGGTGTTTTGCCTTAAGGGACTATGCATCCAACTCAAAGGTGAAGATCACAATTTTTCAGTTAAGAGACAGTGCCTTGAACTAGTAGGGCAACCTGGAAAGACAACTGCACCTTACCCCAGACACAGTATCTTGGGAACTTTTCAAGGAGAGGTTCCGAAGGAAATATCTGCCAGCCTATTATGAGGAACAATAGGTAGGGGTGTTTCACGCCTTAGTACAGGGAAACAGAACTGTAGAAGAATATGAGATCAGATTTATGGATTGGTCAAATATGTTTCGTACATGGATAATGGCCAACGATAGGCAGAACGTTTCGTCTATGGATTAAACCCTAAGATAAGAGCTATGGTGTGGATGTGGAAACCGTCTTCAGTAGTAGAAGCGGTGGAAAATGCGTTTTATGCGGAGGAACACATGAAATTAACCGGGGGTACAAGACCGACATTTTCGCATTGTCCTGGATTCATAGGGAAGGCCCCATTACCAACTTGACTACCCAGAGTTACAATCAGGATTCGTGCATAGAGAAGGAAAGGCACCGATGGGGAGAGCAAGTAGCAGCCACCAGATTTACGTAGCGGTTAATAATCGCCAGGTTGAACATCAATCCACGGTGGTGGAGTCATCAGGTACGCTAAATCATATCAATGTTAAGATTTTATTTGATTTTGGTGCTACAGATAGTTTCATTTCACCATCTGCATTAGAAAAGAGTGGGTTGGAAACCTACGAGCATGATGACTTTAAACAAGTCGAGATGGCTTCGGGGAAAAAACAAGCAGTAGGACCTAGTGTTGATAATTGTATAGTAGACCTAGGAGTATGTACTACCAGGTTGAAGGTATACGTCACTGCTCTCGGGGCATATGACCTAATCATTGGAATGGATTGGTTAGCAGCTCACTGAGCCTTGGTAGATTGTTTCGCAAAGAGGGTGCTTTGTGTCGACGATGAAGGAAAACCAGTAGAGATCCAGGGTGTATGGAAAAAAGTGTGGTTACGCTTTATATCAACTATGAAGGTTAAACGATGCTTGAGGCAAGGGTGTCGACTTTATGTAGTGGAAGCAGTGAATGAAAGGAAGGGACCCTCATTGGATCAGTACCCGGTACTATCAGAATTTAAGGATGTTTTTTCGAATGAGTTACCAGGGTTACCTCCTGAGAGGGAACTTGATTTTACTATTGAGCTAAAACCTGGTGCATAACCAATTTCCAAGACTCCGTATCAGATGACAGCGCCGGAACTTTGTGAATTGCAAATGCAATTGAAAGAGTTACTGGACTTAGGGCTAATAAGGCCCAGTGTCTCACCTTGGGGCGCACCAGTAATTTTTGTAAAGAAGAAGGATGGATCCCTATGACTGTGTATAGACTATAGGGACTTGAACCATTCTACAGTGAAAAATAGGTACCCAATGTCGCAAATAGATGACCTCTTCGATCAGATGAAAGGAGCAGTGGTATTCTCAAATATCGATTTGCGATCAGAGTATCATCAGTTAAGGATTAAGGAAGGCGATATCCCAAAAACTGCCTTTCAAACTCAGTTTGGACATTACGAGTTCGTCGTAGTACCTTTTGGATTGACCAATGCACTAGTAGTATTCATGAGCCTCATGAATGGCATACTTCAGAAGTACTTAGATTGATTTGTACAATTCTTTCTAGATGACATCCTCATCTATTCCAAGAACAAAAGAGAACATGATGAACACTTGCGAGTAGTGTTGTCCTGCCTTAGAGAGAACAAATTGTATGGGAAGTTGTCAAAGTGTTCCTTCTTCCAGAAAGAGATTCACTATTTAGGTCATATCATTTCCGGTGAAGGAATAT
>JZKD02S1679448.1:527698-572977 GCA_000966675.3 Picea glauca
TGATTTGTTTCAACCAGCTTTTTAAAAATTTCTTTACAACAAACAAAACCCGTGCCTCTAACTAGCCTAATATCTTAATTCAAACAAAGCTAAATCTTATAGAGAGATCCCTCTCTGAAGCTGGAAGGGCTAGATCCCAGCTTTAAAAGTGGTTGGTTAAGGTTACCTTTGTGTATTTCCTCTTTTCAACCTCTAGGAAATTTACAGAGTGATAACATACACCACAACAAACTGGTGTTGCTGAGAGAAAGAACCACACATTAAAAGAAATGGCTAATTGTATGATCCAATCTAAGGGATTAAGTCTAAAGTATTGGGAAAAAGCCATTAACTTTGAAAATTACATAGTAAATCACACTCCCACAGAGGCTCTTAAAAATATAACACTGGAAGAAGCATGGAATAAACTTAAGCCAGATGTATGTCACTTCCATGTATTTGGTAGTATAGCATGGGATCACATTCCTGATGAGAAAAGGAAATCATTACATCGTAAAAGTGAGAAGTGTATATTTGTTGGTTACTCTAAAGGTGTCAAAGGTTACAGACTTATTCAACCACATTGTAATGAAATTATTATTAGAAGAGTTTTTAAATTTGATGAAAATCTCTTGGCTTGCGAGACTAATTCAACATTTGTGACTTCTTCGGCCTGTGAGCCATCTTCAACATTTGTTCCTTCTTCGTCTTGCAACCCGTCTTCGACATTTGTGCCTTCTTCTATTCCTATTTTGGTTTCTTCTTCTTCAGATGATGAAAATGAGGATGAAAATACACCTTTGCCTGCTGACCTTCCTCCAAATGAGTCCATTGAACCCAAACCTGCACCAACACCACAACTTCCTAGATGGATCCATTCAACACAAGAAGTAGTTGGCGATCCTTCAAATCAACATCATACACATTCACAATTCCAACGAGACTCTTGTCTTTTCTTTCAAGTTTCAGAGACTCATGATCCAGATACATTTGTAGAAGTTTTAGTTCATCCATATTGGGATACAATAATGAATGAAGAGTATCATTTTGTAATGAAAAACGATACTTGGGATCTTGTACCTCTTCCAAAAGGAAGAATTTTTTTTAGATGTAATTGGGTCGACAGAACTAAGTATGGATTAGATGGAAGTGTTGAAAGACACAAGGCTCAGTTAGTTGCCAAAGGATTCTCCCAAGTTGAAGGAAATGACTATAATGAAACCTTTGCCTCTATATCCAAAATGAATTCCATTCGCATTGTTCTATCCCTTGCAACCTCATATAAATGGAAGGTCCATCAAATGGATGCCAAATACACCTTCTTGCATGGGGGTTTGCAAGAAGAAATCTACATGGAACAACCTCCTGGATATGTCTATAATGACTCTAGCCTTGTTTTCCACCTTAAGAAATCTCTTTATGGTCTTAAGCAAGATCCTTGAATTTGGTATGCCAAAATGGACAACTTTCTTCTTGATACCGAATTTTCTAGATGTTATTTTGACCCTAACGTCTATACCAAGAAAGTAGGAAGCCATCTCATAATCCTTTTTCTTTATGTTGATGATCTTATCCTCACTGGTAATGACCCTAAACTTTTAAACAATGTGAAACCAAACTTTAAAAGAAATTTGAAATGATCGAATTAGGCTATTTGCATTATTTCCTTGGCCTCCAAGTTTTGCAAACCAAGGAAGGGATTTTTCTTTCCCAGTCCAAGTATTTTACATGGAAGATTCAAAACCATCCCCTTCTCCCTTCTAGTCTGGAGTCAAACGTGTTGCCACATGTGCTTCTCCCAAAGTTGATGCCACTTTGTACTGTTAATTAGTTGGTAGCCTCTGATAATTGACTCATACATGTCCTGATCTTTCCTTCATTGTTGGTATTGTTGCCTGATATATGAAAATACCCCATGAAAGCCATCAGAAAGTAGCTAAAATAATACTTTGGTATGTCTGGGGTACAATTCATTTAAGGATACATTACAATTCAAGAGGGAATCCTATATTGGTTGGTTTCATTGATTCAAATTGGGCCGACGACCTTGATGATCGAAATTCTATTGCAAGTTATGTTTTCAACCTTAGTTCAAGACTTGTCACTTGAGCCTATAAGAAACATCATACTATTTCTCTTTCTTAAACATAAGAAGAGTACTAAGCAACAATTAATGCAAGTCAGGAAGCCTTGTGGCTTTGACATATCCTTTCATAGTTTGGATTCCAGTAGCAGCATCTGACCACCCTTTGGTGTGACAATCAGAGTTCCATCAAGATTTACAAAGACCCAGTTCAACATCAGTGCAACAAACACATGGAGATACACATGCACTTCATCAGAAAATCTCATTCATGATTGATTTATTGAAGTGCTCTTCTACCCTATAGATGATCAAGTTGCATGCATTTTCACAAAGTATCTTATAGAAGCGAAGTTTTCCAAACTTCGATCTATGTTAGGAGTTCAAGAAGTTTTCATTAAGGGGGGATAGGCTCTAATTACTCCTTCCTTCTTCTATTTATGTTGCCTTTGTATATCCTTCAATCATATCCCAAGTTTTTCTTAAGGGGGGATGTTGGTACAACTTACAACAATACTGGGGGGGGGGGGGATCATTATTGTATCATATTTCTCAATTTTCTTTTCTTTCAACAAAATAAAGTTATTTATAAGTGCTTACTTAATAAAAAATACATACAGAACATAAAACACAACACATAAAACACATTACACACAATTTTTTACGTGGAAACCAAATGCGAGAGAAAACCACATAACATATTTCTTTATGTTCTTCTACAAGAGCCAACTTACAATTTACAATAATTTATCCTAACATGAACCTACCTGTCGCAAATGAGGACACCAATCCTATTAGGCACATATAATGAGGACACCAATCCTCTCAGGTACCAACCTGTCACAGATAATGAGGAAACCAATCCTCTTAGGCACCAATCTGTCACAGATAATGAGGACACCAATCCTCTTAGGAACCAACTTGTCGTAGATAATGAGGAAACCAATCCCCCCAGGAACCAAGTTGTCGCAGATAATGAGGACACCAATCCCCAGTGAGCTTCAACCCTTGCACCACCTTGCCACCCTGAATTTAGTTTTAAAGAATATTCTTGCAGAACTGGACCTTTCTCTTAAAAAATTAATCTGTTATGTCTCTAGTTCAGTTTAGTTGAAAAATTATAGGTCCTTTTTCTTTTCTTTTTATCCATTAAACAATCGAACATAGATTTATAATGTTTTTTCCTGAGTTCCCCTTCTTGTATGTGGATGCGTATAAGTTACATTGTGGACATAATTTTACCAGATCAAAGTCCTGTTAGTTACACTTATTTCTAAATAAAGTATGTGGATGCATGACAGTTACATTGTAGAAAAATATTGACCAGATCAAAGTCCTATCAATTACAACTCTATATAAATAACTAATGTGGACACATGACGGTTATATTGTGGACACACATTTACTATATCAAGATATAGTTACAACTGAACATTCTTTGACTAAATCAAATGAACCAAATCTTCCTACGAATGAGCTCCAACTCATCTCCGACAACATAACTTAGTCTTATCAGGGAATCTCCTCATGAATGATGCAACAAGTCACATTATGGTCTATAGAGCACCTACTGCACATATATAATAAGATCCCAAGGCTCAAGCCACAAGTATTCATCCTATCACACTTGGCCTGCAGTGCGCTGACCTAGTCTCTTCGTTCATCTCGTCACTTATCACACAGGCTTCATTTTGCCACACTCCACTACACCATTCATCGCACTGACTTAGGGCGCCTTGCGGATTTTCATCTGTACAACTTCCACATATTATGTCACAATCTACTCCTTTGTGAAACTTCCACATATTTTGTTACAGTCCACTTCGTTGCACTAGCTTCATCCTAATCCAAGGGTCACTGTTCATCGACACATGCAAGGGTTATTCAGATATGTTTTATTAAATTTCACTTCATACATTCTCGTGGTCATCTCTACGCCTTCTAGTCTTCCTCTGCATTTCTATTTACCTTTCATGCACTTCCACTGTCTGTGCACCATACTGTCTTATGCGCCATACTATCTTATGTGCCATACTGTCTTATGCGCCATACTGTCTTATGCACCATAATGTCCCTTGTGCCATATTATCTGTGTGCCATATTCATTACATATTTGACATCAATGACAATATATGCACAAAAAACTCTCCCTTTGTCATTTATGGCAACCAAAATATCCTTCTTCTATGTTCTGAAAGGTGATTTCAAAAACAATGGCCTTTATGCTAATCTATTCCCTTTCGATGTGTGCAACTGCAAGCTTCTCCCCTTTTAAATGTGCACAACTACCAAATCAAATAGGCTACTCCTCCTTTCAATGTGTGCAACTTCCATATCAAACAATTTGCTCCCCTTTTTAATGTGCACAACTTCCAGATCAAACATGTTGCTACCCCTTTCAATGTGCACAACTGTCAGATCAATAGCCTTTAGGATATTCTACCCCTTTGAAAACAATGACAAAGAAGGACTTGGAACATTCTCTCCTCTATGCCTCTTTATGTGCATAGAACCATACTTACAACATAATACCTCTGAGAGCCATATCAAACTTCAATTGTGTGCATCTCCACAAAAAACAAAATTCTCCTTGATACAACAACGAATGGGGAATATTTCAAACTACTGAATTGTGTTCTTTATTGAAGAAGGGAAGATGAGATCACCCCCAAATTCTATCTGAGATACTCAAATGGTTCTCTGGGTAATGGCTTGGTAAATATATCTACAATATGCTCTTTTGAAGGAACATACTCTAATTTGACCACCTGATCCTGAACCAGTTCTTTGAGAAAATGATATTTGATTGGTATATGCTTTATCTTATAGTGTTGAACACAATTACTAGAGAGATGAATAGAAATGGTATTGTCACACATGATGGAGACAGGTTGATCAAAAGGAACTTGAATATCCTGGATATTGTACTTAATCCACAACACTTGAGTACAACGGGATGCTACGACTATATATTCAAATTCAGTTGTAGAGAGAGAAATGGAAGTTTGTTTCTTGTTTAGTCAGGACACTAAACAATTGACAAGGAACAATGCACCTCCACTAGTGATTTTTATATCATCAATAATTCCTGCCTAGTATGCATCTATATAAGATTTGAGAATGAGGTTTGTTTCTTTTGGATACCACAAGCCATAATCAACAATTCCTTGCAAGTATCTAAATATTCTTTTAACTGCAACAACATGAGTTTCCTTAGGATTTTCTTGAAATCTTCCTACCAAACCAATTGGTTGTATGATGTCATGACCTGAAGCTGTGAGATAGAGTAAGATGCCTATCATAGACCTGTACATGGTTTGATCTATTTTTGGAGCATTGTCATATTTTCTAAGTTTTCAACTGGTAGTCATAAGAGTGCTCATTGGTGCGCAAATTTCCATGCCAAACTTCTTCAAGATTTCCTTGAGATATTTACTTTGAGAAATGAAAATTCCTCTTACTGATTGATGAATCTATAGCCCAAGAAAGAAAGAGATTTATCCTAACATGGACATCTCAAACTATTGTTGCATTGCAACTGCAAACTTCTTACTCATTAGTTCAATGTTACTTCCAAAAATAATATAATCAACATATACTACAATAATTAAAATATACTACAATAATCAACATATCCTTGATGTATAAGTTTCTATCAACTGTTCCCTTTTTAAAACTTTGTTGGTTCAAAAACTTGTCAAGTCTATAATACCAAGCTCTTAGAGCCTATTTTATCCCATACAGGGATTTCTTTAATCGACAGACATAATCCTCTTTGTTAGTTAGAAAAAAACATTATGTTTACTCCACATAAACTTCTTCTTGAAGGTCACCATTAAAAAATGTTGATTTGACATCCATCTGGTAGAATTTGAATTTTTTGTAGCATACAAAAGCCCAAAACATCCTGATAGCTTCAATTCTTGCAACATGGGAAAAATTTTCTTCAAAGTCCACTCCTTCGACTTGAGCATATCCTTTGCATACCAATCTAGCCTTGTTTCTGACTATTTGTCCATGTTCATTTAACTTGTTTCTGTATACCCATTTAGTTCCAATTACATTCTTGTCATTTGGTCTTGGGACAATATCCCACGTCTTATTTTTCTCTATTTTGTCTAGTTATTAATTCATGGCTCTGAACCAATGTTCATCTTGACTTGCTTGTATAAAATTTTGTCGTTCACTCATGGATAACAATGCAAAGTTTGCAGAACTAGATGTATTTATTAGTTTTCTTCTAGTTTGTACACTTGCTTCCTTGTTTCCATGAATTTGGCTCTCTGGATGATGTTTTTGAACATACCTTGATGGGGTCTTTGGCTGTGGTGTTTCCATTCTATCCTCTGCTTATGAATCCTCTTGTTCATGTTGCTCGTCCATTCCATCATCTTGTAACTCACTCCTGATTGGTTCATCATATTGATCATTATGGTGCTGATGTCTCACTGAATGAAGTGGTCACTCATCTACCTTTACATTTATGCTCTAAATGATCTTATGGAGCCTTTTTTTTGTAGCACTTGTATCCTTTACTTCTGCAGGAGTATCCTAACATGATAAGTTTATCATCTCTAGAGTCAAACTTACTTAAGTTGTCTTCATTTCTTTTAATGTAGCATTTGATTCCAAAACTTTTGAAGTGCTTTATTGATGCTAGTCTACCATGCCATAGCTCATAAGGGGTTTTATCACTATTTAATCTTATTTTTTCTTTATTGAGAATGTTAACAATAGTTTGAACAACTTCTCCCCAAAAGGTCTTAGGTACTTCTGATTCATCAAGCATGGACTTGGCCATTTCTTGAATTGTTCTGTTCATCCTTTCTACTACTCCATTATGTTGAGGGGTTATGGCAATAGAAAACTGTCTCTTGATCCCATGATTTTCATAGTAACTATTGAATTCATCAAAAGTGTAATCTCCTCCTATGTCCAATATCAGGAACTTTATTTTTAAATCCATTTCATTTCTACATGTTCTTTGAAGATTTTAAATTTTTCAAAAGCCTCCAATTTATGCTTCAACAATCCAACCCAAGTGATTATGGTATAGTCATCAATTAAAAAAATGAAATATATTTCACCTTGAGGTGATTGTGTACTAGTAGGGCCACAAAGATTTGTATGAATCAACTCAAGAGGTCAAGTGGTGGAGTGTTCTCTTGCCTTAAATTAAACTCTTGGCTGCTTTCCAAACTGACATGACTTACAAACAATATTATCAGGTTTGAAAATTTTGGGCATATCTCTCACAACATATTTTCTTCCTAGCTTAACAAGATGATTAAAGCTAAGATGACCTAGTATTTTATGCCAAGGCCAAATCTCATCAATTTTACCAATGCAACATTTCTCTTTTCCTTCTTCTAGAACATACACATTCCCTAAAGTTATGACTACTTTTACAACAATCTTCCATGTATTCGCATCCATTACTTTAAATCCTTTTGAATGAAAGAGAACATTGTTTCCTTCATCACACATTTGACTTACAATCATAAAGTTATTTTTTAGACCATCTACATGCATCACACTTTGTGCTTTGGTATTTCCCTTCTTATCTTCATCTAGTACAACAATTCCTTTTCCTCTAATTCTACTTGGAGCATTGTTTCCAAAAGTAACACTACCATATTTTTCTTCAATTAGGAATTAAAACTTACTCTTGTCTCCTGTCATGTGTTTGGAGCGACCACTGTCAATATACCATTGATTTTCTTGATTTTTTGCATATAGAGCTAGTTCACAATTTTTTTTTTCTTCCTCGAAACCTTGGTAAAATCTTCTTGTCTCATAGGAAACATCTTTCTTCTACATTCACTTGCCTTGTGTACAAAATTATTTCATATGTGGCATTCAAGGTCATTTAGTAGAGAGGAGAAGGAATTTTGATACATAGCCATTCAAGGTTTAGTGAATCTCATTCCTAAATTTCTGTTATGTCTAAAAGTCCTGCAACTCACAACCTTATGTCCAAAGTTGCCACAAGAGAAACAATATCCATAGAAAAAATTTGGATGCCTTGGAATGAAAAAATTACTTGTAGAAATCGTTCTTTGTTTGCCATCTTGATAAGATTCAAACACTTGTTGCTTCCTTGCTTCATATTTTTTTGCATGGTTGGGATGATCTAATTCTGACTACTTCTTCATATCATATTTTGATTTTTAAGGATGACCCTTGAGAGCATTTGCATAACTTGTAGGTTTCTCACTAGTTGACATGCTGGTGCTTGATTCACCTTTGAAATTTTTCATAATTTTCTTATATCCTAGCCCTGTTTGGTCATCTGGTGATCTCTGATTGCTAAGAATGTTATCTCAAGTTTTCGATCCTTTTATGAATTTCATTTGAGTCTTGGATTTCTCTAGTTCCTTTATTAAGGCAACTATTTCTGCTTCTAGTTTGTCACATATGTTCTCTTTTTATTTTATCTAGTTCAGCACTATTTCTTCCCTTCTTTTGGCCTCTTCTAGATGGATTTTTAAGATGATTATATCTTCATTGATCTCATTGTTTTTTTCTTTATAAAATTGTAACTATTCTTTTCTTAGTCTACTTTTTTTCTTGAGTCGGGAGATTTCCTCCAGCGCATTAATGAGTTCTCCTTCCATGTCTACTACAACTTCATATTCTTCTGTGTCTATTTTTTCTTGATCATATTTGTGTTGCTCCAAATCCATGATAAGTTTTTCATCTTGAATTATATATGGCTCATATTATTCTTCTTCAGTGTCTAAAAAACTATTGCTATCCTCTTTTGAATAAAAACCATTTCTTTGAAAAGACTTTTTCTTTTTAAACTCCCTACATTTATCCTTGCCTTTTCTTTCTTTTTCATTGGTGTTGTTTTTTTTGAAAGGGAATTTAGATGCAAAATGGCCAACTTTACCACAATGAAAGAATTTGAATGGTAACATACCTTTATATTTTACAGAGCCCCTCTTTAGTTTCCTTACAAATTTAGCTTCTTCTTCATCTGAGAAATGTTATGATGAATCACAATGTTGGGATGTTGACACTTTGACTGATGCCTTGAAGACTACATCCTTTATATTTGACTATTCTTTCCTAGTCCTCATCTCATAAGCAGTTAGAATTCCATGGAGCCTTTCCATAGTCAGTTTATCTACATCATGCATTTATTCTATAGTAAAAAACTTTGCATCAAGTCTCGAGGGAAGAGATATCAATACCTTTTGAACTACTATAGCTTCTTCAATCTTCTCACCTATCCCTTTCATAGTGTTTACAGTCTCATCTACTCTTAGAAAGAAACCTGCAACATTTTCATCTTCACTGATCCTCATGCTTTCAAATTGTATTATGTGAGCTTGAAGTTTGGGCAACTTTAATTTCTCGTCTCCTTCATAGTTGTTTACCAGTTTGTCCCATAGTTCCTTTTCAGATTCCAATTGCATCACTTTGACAAATTATGTTTCTGCAAGCCCACATTCGATAAAATTCATATCTCTTGCATTACTATAGTAATTTTTCTTACTAGCTTGATCAGTTGGAAGGGTAGTTGGAATTTTATAACCATCTATCCCAATCTACCAGACTTCCATATCAAGAGACATGAAGTATGTATTCATTATAATTTTTCAAAATGAAATTTTTTTCCATTGAACATAGGAGGTCTGGTTGAAGAAGAAAATGAATCTTGACTTTCCATACTTTCTGTGTGATCTTCCTTCCAACTGTTAGGATGTTACTGAAGGAACTTGCACTTTGATACCAATTGTTATAACTTACAACAATACTGAAGTTCTTACTTAATCAACAATACATGCAGAACACAAAAAACAACACAGAAAACACATTACACCAGGATTTTTATGTGGAAACCAAATGCAGGAGAAAACCATAGAACATATTTCTTTATGTTCTTTTGCAAGCACCAACTTACAATTTACAATTATTCATCTTGACAGGAACCCACTTATCGTAAATGAGGACACCAATCCTCTCAGGAACCAACTTGTCGCAGATAATGAGGACACCAATCCTCTCAGGCACCAACCTGTCATAGATAATGAGAACACCAATACTCTCAGGCACCAACCTATCACAAAGAATGAGGACACCAATCCTCAATGAGCTTCAACTCACCCTTGCACCACCTTGCCACCTTGAATTCAATTTTAAAGAATATTCTTACATAAATGGACCTTTCTCTTCAAAAATTAATCTGTTATGTCTCCAGTTCAGTTTCGTTGAACACTTATTGTTGGAAAACTAAGAGGGGGGTGGGGGGGTTAATCAGTATTACCCTTTTTCAACAATTAGAAGTTACTTTTATATTTTTTTAATTACCAAAATAGATCAACAATAGACTTGTTTGTAAAATCAATTATATAAATATAATTAATAGGAATTACAAGGATTTTATGAAGAATAGTGAAGGACACCAATCCTTTTTAGAGAACCAACTCTAGGAGACAAAAATCCCCTTCTTCAGAGCACCAACCCTAGGTAGCACCAACTCCCTTTTTTTTAGAGAACCAACCCTAGGAAGTGCCAACTCCCTTGTCTTTAGGGAACCAACCCCAGGAAGCACCAACTCCCTTGTATTTAGGGTACCAATCCCAAGAAGCACCAAATTTGTTGTATTTAGGGTACCAACACCAGGAAGCACCAACTCCCTTGTCTTTAGAGAACCAAACCCAGGAAGCACCAACTCCCTTAAATTACACTTACTTAATAAGTGATATGAATCCTTCCATGCTCCTCCCTTCCACCCTCACTTCATAAGAATCATCAATTCTTCTTCTTGGAATCTGCTTCTATTTTGATCTTCTGATTTGGACTTCAGAGACACCTCTTCTTCATCGTTCTTCCTTGCTTATATAGTCACCCAACTGGTTTGAGCTATGAATCACTGTGTCCCTTTGTTTGGACCATCACACCTCTTTATTTAGATTAACAAAAATAATGTTTTTTTTTCTTCATTATTATTCAAAGATTATCGTGACGGATTTTCAAATTAGTTAGAGTGATTTTCATAAATCGATCACTGATATGAATCGATTTCATTTTTAACTCGATTCCATGTCTCTGCAAATATTGCAGAAATTGAATTCGGTAGAGGCCCTTCCTTCAAACCATTTACATGTGACCATATGAAAAAAACAACAGGCTTATTAATTTAAGCAATGTTCCCAACGCTTCATGGCTTATGTGTTTATAACCCATGACTGGGGGCTGGAACCTTTTCCTCTAGAATTCGGCCTTCAGTTTTTTTTATTTTTTATCTTTCATTGAGTCTTCTAAAGTTTGACCTCTCACAAGGATTGATCTAATGGTTATCATGATTCTTGGAACCAAATTATTGGTCTAGATTTGATACCTACACTATCCTTCCATTGCTTTATCCAATAGCTATGACTTAATCAAAGGTTGATAAGGACAACCACTATTTACTTCAAGACTTCGAGACTTAAGGGGTTTAGAGGTCTGGGTAATTACTGTTCCAATTTCCACTAGATTTGGTCAATGCCGAAGTGGTCAACATGGGAGTGATTACATCATATTTCCACTCGTTTTGATCTAACAATAATGTGAGAATCCAAAGGACATTAGACCAATGGTTAGCATTGACTTCAACGTTTGACACTTCGGGTAGTTGTTGGTTTCCCTCGAAGGACAAACTCCCAGAGTGACATAACTTGCTGACATCACTGCTGACTTGGCACTGGCCGAGTGGATGCCACGTGTCACTTATATTTGTGACTTACGTGTACCTAAAATGCCAACTAGACCTTGAAACTTGTCACCATTTGATTGCGCCACATGTCCTTGCTGACATGGATTGTCTTATGTTTCACATGTCCTCCTCTTGGATCTAACAATTGTGGGTTCATCTAAATCCTTGAACCAATGACTGTGATCAGTTCTAGATCAATGGTATAGATTCATTTCTACCTTTAGGACTTTGGGTTATTCTCTTTTCCCACTTCCCAATTCTCTCGGAGTGAGATTCCCTGAATAAACCTTGAGTAACTTGACTTCATCTAATGATCCTTCTTTGAAGTGATCAGTTCTAGATTAATTTTCTAGATTCATTTAAGCCTTTAGAACTTTGGGTTATTCCCTTTTCCCACTTCTCAATTCTCCTGGAGTGATATTCCCCAAGTAAACCTTGAGTAACTTGACTTCATCTAACAATCCTTCTTTGATGCGATTAGTTCTAGATCATTGGTCTAGATTCATTTCGGCCTTTAGGACTTTGGGTTATTCACTTTTCCCACTTCTCAATTCTCTAGGAGTGAGATTCCCCGAATAAACCTCGAGTAACTTGACTTCATCTAACACTCCTTTTTTGAGGCGATCAGTTCTAGATCAATGGTCTAGATTCATTTCAACCTTCGAGACTTTGGGTTATTCACTTTTCCCACTTTCCAATTCTCCTGGAGTGAGATTACATGAATAAACCTCGAGTAATTTGACTTCATCTAATGATCCTTCTTTGAAGCGAAAATCTTAACACGATCCAACGATTTTCGAGATTTCGGCTATTCGGGATCTCAAGCCTTTGGCCTTGCTTATCCCATCCTTCCATTTTATTTTGATTGGATGGTCAATATAACTCTCGGAATTATTTCTTAGATCGAACGACTCATGTCCTTCCTTGATATTGAACGACTGGAAAACCTCCCAAAGCTCCTTTTTCAGATTTGTTGGTTGAGATCTAATTCTTCCCAACCTTTGACTTCCCCTCAATCTGACGGTCTTGGACTGTTACAAAATTATAATGGACGACTCCTATGCATCATCTCTTCTGATATTTTGGGTTTATACTTGGATTCCAACTGAACCAAGATCATTGATATGTTTGGAATTTGATCCCTATCGCGTTAATGTGATTTCCCTTCTGAGCTTCGATTAACATTTCTTTCTTTTGATATGTTCATCGCTATTTCTCCTGAGATTTTAATAATTGTTTTTGCATTCTTTTATGCACTGATATTCATTCGCTAACCCTCCTGAGCTCTGAATTCCTCATGCTTCATTACTCCTTCTTTACAAGGATCTCTGCCTACTCTGATCTCGTGCAATCTAATACACTTCCTCTCTTGAGATTTAGGTAGATTCCTCTACACCTCGCACTATGTTTTCTACTCAAATTACTATGTTATTTATCCTAAGATTTATTAATGTTCTTCTACTCCATGCTTGTCATCAATGATAATTCATCATCACATAACAATGACTTCGAATGTTGATATCAATGGAAACACATCAATGCCAATATTTCCAACAATATCCCCCTTTGTCATTGATGGCAACACATCAACTTCATACAAAAAATCCCGTTGTGATGATGCTTCTCTCCTCTGAAGTTACTCTCCCCCTTTGACATCAATGGCAAAGGGTTTCTTCTACTATGACTAATATCTGTATGTTAATATGCTATTGACCAAAATATGAACTCAGGTAACTCCCCCTGCAATCATGCTCTGCTTGCCTCAACTGAATGACTCCCCCTGTCAATCTACTTTCTCTACCTCTAACTGCTCTCCCCCTTTGTTTTGAAAAGGGTATATCTTCCTAACAAGGTCTCTCCATCTGTCATCTCTACAAGATGTCGTGTATACCACTTATAACCAATTTGGGACCAATGCATGATCATATCACATGACTTTACTGAGAGAATACATAACCTACATAGTTCCTGGGAAGATGAAGACCTACAACAAACCATGTCAAAATATGCATAGAGTTATACCATCAAACCATGATGATTTTGATGATCCTAGTTATCTATTCATTTTTTTGTTCTTCAATACTCATAGGAGTATCATCATGAACAATCTTCCCTAATTTCTCCTTTCCTTCTTAGTTTCTAATTTTTTTGAGAAGGAGTTTTAGTGGATCATTAAAATAACATTGGAAAACTTCTCAGATCACCATCACTCAATTCTTCTGGTTGTTCTACTATTGAATATTCATCATCATCATCATTATTTTGTGCACTAGAAGCTTCTTTATCCTTGTTTTGAGAATTTTCCTTTTTTATTTTCCATTTGTTGGGTAATGGATAATCTACTTGTACGACCTTATCAAGTTCTGGAATTGTGTCAAATTTTTCTTTAGGAGTTTTATTTTCTTGAGCTTGATCTACTTTATATGCATAGATTTGATTATTATATTCCTTATTAGAATTTTTACCCACCAATCTCCTATTATTAACTTCATCAATTTCAGGAGAAATATATTCATCATCTTTCTTTCTTGGTACTTCAGATTTTCTTTTCCATATCTTCCTATTTTGTTTGTTAGGGTTTCCTATTTTTTAGGATTGCATTGGTAATCTACATTATTTGGTTTTATGACCATAGTTATTTCATTTTTGACATTCAATATTGAAGTTTTGTAAATGAGCAAATGAGTTGTAGTTTCTCTTCTCTGTATTGTACCTATTGTTCTTATATCTTTGGACATTTCTATTATTGTATTGTCCATAAGCTTTACAATGTACTGCCTTATGACCAAAATTATTGCAAGAGTAACAATATCCAATAAATAGATATTTATTAGGGGGGTTCCTTTTGGTGATTGTATTCTTCCTGTCATTTTTTACTTTAGTAGGGAATGCTGATTTATGTTTATGTGGAACAATTTTCAATGGTATCAAAATTGATTTATTATCTTCTCTTCTTGAGGATCCCTTTAGAGCATCTGCATAACTGATTGGTCTTTTGACAAATCCTTGTGATGTAGAATTTGAGTCTTGGGTGTATCCCAAACTAGTCTTGTTATTTGGTGACCTTTGACTACTGAGAATTTCATCCAAGATCTTTGATCTATTTCCAAATTTTGATCCCTTCTTTTCTTTCTCAAGTTCACTTTTTAGCATCTTAATCTCAACTTCTAGTTTCTCACATGTTTTTTATCACTAAGTTGTTTTAAATTGACTTCTTCAATTTTATTAGCTTCCAGGAACTAGGATTTTAAATTACTAATGATCTGCTCTAATTCTTTGATAGTTCTTAATGCATCTATTTCTTTTGATTGATGTGATTCTTCAAATTCTTGAAGTTGTGTCCTAAGTAGCTTGTTCTTCTTTTTATCCTTTCTTAGTTCCTGCAAAGCACTAATTAGTTCTGCTTCTAGGTTCACTTCTCCTTCAAATTCAAAATTTTCTTCATCATCTACATCATTATTTTGAGTATTCATTACCATAAATAGAAGCTCTGAATTCTCATCTTCACTCATGTCTAAAGAGGATGATGTCTTCTTTAGAGTATAAGTTTTTCTTTTTCTTAGAAAATTTCTTCTTGTATTGGTTTTTATGGTTGTGAAATTCTTCATCATTTTCCTCCTTCTTGGGATAGGGACATTTGTTAGCAAAGTGTCCAATTCTGCCACAGTTGAAACATTTGAAGGGTAAATTTCCTTTGTATTTTCCAGATCCTTTCAAGAGTTTCTTTATAAATTTGGCATCTTCTACATCGGATATGCCTAACTGATCTTTATGAGACATATGTTCCTATTTCTTCTTTTCTTTAGATGCTTTAAAGGTTGTTTCATCTTTTGCTGGTTTATCATTCCATGTTCTCATTTCATATGCTGTAAAAATTCCATGAAGCTGATCAACTGTGAGTGTGTCAAGATCATGCCTATATTCAATTGTAGAAATATTGGCATCATATCTCATAGGAAACAACGTTAGTATATTTTGTACAATAGGTTTATCTATAAGTTATTATCCTGATGTTTTGATTGAATTAAACACTTCATATACCCTATGAAAGTATTCAACAATGTTCTCTTCTTCTTTCAATTTTAGATTTTTAAACTGAGTTCTATAGGTCTCTAGTGTGGCTTCCCTGACTTTTCTATCTCCTTCATATACAACCTCCAATTTGTCCCAGATTTCTTTGGCTGACTTATAGTCCATAAAATTCACACATATAGAATTTTTCAACCCTCCTAGACTTGCATTAACTTCTCTTGAGTTGTTATTGCATATTTTCTTTCCCGCTGCATCTTTGGGTGGAGTAGTTGGTGCAATGTAACCATCTACAATAGATTTCCAAATATCAAAACCAAGAGCCAAAAAGAAGTTTTTCATTCTTATTTTCCATAGAGCATAGCAACCTCCATTGAACAATGGTGCTTTGTTGTTAGAAATTCCTTCTTGCTGATCCATCTTCAGGATATACCTTTCAGTTGTTAGACTATGCTAAAGTCACCTGATTTGATACCAATTGTTGGAATACTAAGAGGGGGGTGGGGGTGAATCAATATTACCCCTTTTCAACAATTAGCAGTTACTTTTATATTTTGTTAATTACCACAGTAGATCAACAATAGACTTGTTTGTAAAATCAATTATATAAATACAATTAATATGAATTACAAGGATTTTGTGAATAATAGTGAAGGACACAAATCCTTTTTAGAGAACCAACTCTAGGAGACACAAATCCCCTTCTTCAGGGCACCAACCTTAGGAAGCATCAAATCCATTGTGTTTTAGGGCACCAACCCTATGAATCACCAACTCCCTTGTCTTTAGGGCACCAACCCTAGGAAGAACCAACTCCCTTGTCCTTAGGGTACCAACCCCAGGAAGCACCAACTCCCTTTTCTTTAGGGAACCAACCCCATAAAGCACCAAATCCCATAAATTACACTTACTTAGTAAAGGATATGAATCCTTCCATGCTCCTCCATTCCACCCTCACTTCATAAGAATCATCAGTTCTTCTTCTTGGAGTCTGCTTCTGTTTTGATCTTCTGATATGGACTTTAGAGACACCTCTTCTTCACCGTTCTTCCTTTCCTATATAGTCACCCAACTGGTGTGAGCTATGAATCATTGTGTCCCTTTGTTTGGACCATCACACCTCTTTATTTAGATTAAAAAAAATAATGTTTGTTTTTCTTCATTATTATTCAAACATTATCGTGAAGGATTTTCAAATTAGTTAGAGTGATTTTCATAAATAGATCACTGATATGGATCAATTTCATATTTAACTCGATTCCATGTCTCTGCAAATATTGCATAAATTGAATTCTACAGAGGTGCTTCCTTCAAACCATTTACATGTGATTATATGTACAAAACCACATGATTATTAATTTAAGTGATGTTCCCAGCACTTCACGTCTTATGTGTTTGTAACCCATGACCAGGGGTTGGAACCTAGTCCTCAGGACTTCAGCCTTCGAGAGTTTTTCTCTTTCATCTAGTCTTCCAAAGTTTGACCTCTCATAAGGATTGATCTAATGGTTAGCATGATTATTGAAACCAAATAAATGGTCTATCTTTGATCCTTACACTATCCTTCCACTACTTTATCCAATGGCTATGACTTAATCAAAGTTTTAGATGGACGACCACTATTTACTTAGGGACTTTGGGGGTTCAGAGGTCCAGATAATTGATTTTCCAATTTCAACCAGAGTTGGTCATCGTCGAAGTTTTCAACATGGGAGTTCTTACATCATATTTCCACTACGTTTTTATCTAATGGTCATGTGAGAATCCAGAGGATCTTAGATCAACGGTTAGCATTGACTTCGACGTTCGACACTTCGAGTAGTTGTTGGTTTCCGACAAACTCCCAGAGTGACATAACTTGCTGACGTCATTGTTGATTTGGCACTAACCGAGTGGTTGCCACGTGTCACTTAGATTTGTGACTTATGTGTACCTAAAATGACAACTAGAACTTAACACTTGTCACCATTTGATTGCGCCACGTGTCCTTGCTGACATGGTCTTTACTGACGTGGATTGTCTGATGTGTCACATGTCCTCCTCTTGGATCTAACAACCATAGGTTCATATGAATCCTTGATCCAACGACTGTGATCAGTTCTATATCAATGGTCTAGATTCATTTCGGCCTTCGCGACTTTGGGTTATTCACTTTTTTGACTTCCTAATTCTCCCAGAGTGAGATTCCCTGAATAAACCTCGAGTAACTTGACTTCATCTAATGATCCTTCTTTGACGCGATCAGTTCTAGATCAATGGTCTAGATTCATTTTAGTCTCAGGGCTTTGGGTTATTCTCTTTTCCCACTTCTCAATTCTTCTGGAGTGATATTCCTCGATTAAACCTCAAGTAACTTGACTTCATCTAACGATCCTTCTTTGACACGATCGGTTCTAGATCAATGGTCTAGATTCATTTTGGCCTTTGGGACTTTGGGTTATTTGCTTTTCCCACTTCTCAATTCTCTCAAAGTGAGATTCCCTGAATAAACCTCAAGTAACTTGACTTCATATAATGATCATTTTTTGACGCGATCCGTTCTAGATCAATGGTATAGATTCATTTCGACCTTTGGGACTTTGGGTTATTCGATTTTCCCACTTCCTAATTCTCCTAGAGTGATATTCCCCAAATAAACCTCAAGTAATTTGACTTCATCTAACGATCCTTCTTTGACGCAAAAATCTTAACACGATCCAATGGTTGTCGAGATTTCAACTATTCGGGATCTTGGGCCTTTGGCATTACTTATTCTATCCTTGCATTTTATTTTGGTTGGACAATGAATATAACTCTCGAAATTATTTCTTAGATCGGATGACTCATGTCCTTCCTTGATATTTAATGGTTGGAAAACCTCCTGAAGCTCCTGCTTCATATTTGTCGGTTGAGATCTAATTCTTCCCAACCTATGACTTCCCCTCAATATGACGGTCCTGGACTATCTCAAAATGATAATGGACAGATCATGTGCATCATATCTTCTGAGATTTTGGGTTTATACTTGGATTCCAACTGAACCAAGATCGTTGATTTGTTGGGAATTCAATCCCTATCGCATTAATGTGCTTTCCCTTCTAATCTTTAATTAACATTTCTTGCTTTTGATTTATTCATCGCTATTTCTCCTGAGCTTTTAATAACTATTTGTGCATTATTTTATGCACTGATATTTAGTCACTAACCCTCCTAAGCTATGAATTCCTTGTGCTTCATTACTCCTTATGTACAAGTATCTCTACCTACTATGATCTCATGCAATCTAATACGCTGCCTCTCCTAAGATTTAGGTAGATTCCTCTACACCTCGCACTATGTCTTATGCGCAACTTACTACGTTATTTCTCCTGAGCTTTATTAATGTTCTTCTGCGCCCTATTTTTCATCAATGAAATTTAATCATAAGAACTCATCATCACATAACAATGACTTCGACCATTGACATCAATGGAAATATGTCCAACACTTATAGGTCCTTTTATTTTCTTTTTATCCACTCAACAATCGAATAGAGCGCATCCTTATTTATAATGTTTTTTCCTGAGTTCCCCTTCTTGTATGTGGATGCGTATTAGTTAGATTGTGGACATAATTTGACCAAATCAAAATCTTTTTAGTTACACTTATGTATAAATAAAGTACATGGATGCATGAAAGTTACATTGTGGACAGATCTTAACCATATCAAAGTCCTGTCAGTTACACTTCTGTCTAAATATTGTATGTGGATGCGTGATAGTTATATTGTGGACAAATATTGACCAAATCAAGATCCAATTATAGATGGGAATTCTTTGAATAAATCAAATGGACCAAATATTCGTACAAATGAGCTCCAACTCATCTCCAACAAAAAAACTTAGTCTTATCAGGGCATCTCCTCATGAATGACTCAACAAATCACATTATGGTCTATAGAGCACCCACTGCACATAAAAAATAAGAGGTCAAGGCTCAAGCCACAAGTCTTCATCTTGTCGCACTTTCCCTATGGTGCACTCACCCAATCTCTTCGTTCATCTCATCACTTGTTGTTGAGGAAAAGGTATGAATTACCTTACTCAATCATTTTCAAATCTTGCCTGACTAGGACAAGATAGTCGAGAATGTCACCCTTGGTTTTATAGCCTCAAAAATATTCTCTCAATACATAAGTATTAATTACTAGGATTAAGGATGATTTATTAATGAAAGGTTTGGTTCAATCCTGAACCTTGCTGTATACAATAAGACCTTGCTATCACAAAGAGAATTAGGCTTTGAATAAAATCAAGAATGAATCAAAACTGAAACTATCTTATGAAACCAAAAGAGCAAACCTTAGTCTTGCTTTCTCCTTCTATTCTCCCTTCCAATCTCATTCAATTCAATGTACGAGCCAAGCCTATTCACCATAGCACTAAACAATTAATCAACCACATATCCATTGCCATATCACTTTTGCATAGTGCGCCACCCCTTTGTAATGTCAACCTCTTTAAAATAACAATGTGCTAGAAACATTACCCCATGTGCAACCACTTATGAAACTCAAACAAGGCACATAACTATAGTAGCAATGGTCTAGAGCGCCCATACTTTGTCACAATAATACATAACATTAGATATTGAGTATATTTCTTTTATTCAAAAGAGATCCATTATTATCCTCTATCAAGATCATTTAAACCATTTAATTCCAAGTTTAATGCGATATCAAAACCAAAACTGATAATAATTCTTTCATCCACAGGGCAACCTTAACATATTCTATGAGAGGTCATCAAAGCCATTAAGTGCCATGTTTTAATCATCCAACCATCACACATTACCACAACATTTTAAACCATGATTTGAAACAAGTGAACTGTAGAAGACCATGATGGTACCATCACATAGGAAAACAAAAGATAAGCGCAACATATCCACCATAGCGCCATAAGTCTAACAAGGGGGTCCCACCTACTAGTTTATTATTAATATAAATAAATAATAGATCTTGGCAATAATTTGCGAGCATAGTATTCATCGTTGTGATTTTAAGCGTCAACGCTTGTCACACGAGCTTCATTTTGTCACACTCCACTACACCATTCATCGCATTGGCTTAGGGCACCCTGCATATTTTCATCTGTGCAACTTACACATATTCTATCATAGTACACTCCTTTGTAAAACTTCCACATATTTCGTCACAATGCACTCCATCACATTGGCTTCGTCTCGATCCAATGGTCATTATTCATTGACACTTGCAAGGGTTATTAAACTCTATTTTCTTTGATTTCACTTCATACATTCATGTGGTCATCTCTGCGCCTTCCAATCTTACTCTGCATTTCTAATTATCTTTCACACACTTCCACTTCCTGTGCGCCATATTGTCTTGTGAGCTATATTTTCTGTGCGCCATATTGTCTTGCCTGCCATACTATCTATGTGCCATTTTCATTACATCTTTGACACCAATGAAAATATATGCACAACCGATGTTAGGATATTTAGACACTTAGGAGTTAGGTAAGGTCAACTTGGTATAATGTATTGTTAGGTACACATGTTTTTCTTAGTGTGTTTCTTTAGTATGCATTTGTAGTTAGGTAATCCGCCAATCACGATATGTTCTTGACATAGAGTGATCCAACAGATCATATTCTCCTCGATCTTAATGACTACATTGATCCATGGATTAACATCCGATTGGTCCATGATATCTATTTAAAGAGAATGGAGAGTCATTTACCGATGATCGATTATGAGAAACTCTATTGTAAATATCTCTGTAAATTTTTATTTTGCATTAATAAATTGCTCCAAGTGGCCATGTTGGCTAGAGATGTGGATGTTTCCCCATAGGGGTTTTACAATGTCAAAACATCGGTGTGTTGATCATTAATTTGGTTGTGTGAGTGGTTATTGAAGGTGTTTGTCCTCTATTGGAATACTTGTGTTGTCGAACACAATGCATTGAAGGATCTGATATGGTCCATATAACTTTAGTGCTAGGTTCTAGTGGCTCTTGTCTTTGAGATATGTTTGGTTATAAGGTTGGAGATGAAGAAACACTTGATCCCTTCTTTAAAATAGTTATTGGAGCAATGTTGATTTGAATACTACTTCATTCTATTTTGAGCCAAAACCAAATTGTCCTTAAGTGTACTGAGAATTTCCACTCTGGTGATAAGCATGTAATCCACTTATTGAACCTTGGATGTGTTGGGTAAGTATAAAGCGATTGAAGGGGATTTTTATCCACAAATAGATTTATATGGTGATATTTCAGTAGCACCATGGTAGATGGTATTGTACCACCATTTTGCAAGAGGTAGACACTAAACCCATTGTCCTTGTTGACCTAATGCAAAACATCACAAATATGTTTCTAGACACTTATTGACCACCTTTATTTCACCATATGTTTAGGGATGATAAGCCATGCTCATTTTCAAGTGTTTTCCCTATAGTTTAAAAAATTTGTACCATAATTTTCTAGTGAAGGTGGGATCACAATACATCATGATGGAACTATGCATGCCATGTAATTTAAAAATATAATCCATAAATAATTAGAAAACTATGGATGGCGTAAATGGGTGTTGTAAGGCACAAAAGTGAGAATATTTGGAAAGCCACCACCATGATGACATATTTTTAACTGACCTTAGGAAGGCCAACCAATAAATTCATGGAAATGTCAATCCAAATAGTGGTTGGGATTGATAGCAATTGCAATGTCTCTGGGGTCTTCATTGTTTCACCCTTATTCCTTTGACATGTGTCACATTCAATGACAAAGGTAAGGATGTCATTTTTCATGCCTTTCAAAAATTAGGAGTGCTTGTATCCTTCATATATTTTCTAAAATCATGAGTGGTCTATAGTAGGAGAAGAATGCAATTCCATTAAAACCCTTTTGTTTAAAGCACAATTTTGTACCAAAAAATACACCCTTTTGTTGAGATCAATTCTCGCTTCTGGAATTTCCCTCCCCTTCTCTATTTTCCCAACTCCTTTTGTAATTTTATTTTCCCTCTTCTATACTTACCCTAATTCCCCTTTTCTTTTTTCCCTTATATTCTCCCTTTCTAGTTCTTATACTTAGTCATTTTTCCAAAATGGTGGGTTCGCGGGTTTGTGGATTCATAGATCCTCATCTCCATCCACCCTCTAACATCATGAGTCTGATCGAACTCCACATTATTCTATACTTAAATATTTTTTGCAGTCGCGAGTTCCTGGGTTGGAGGGTTTCAAGCTTTCATATCCCTTGTTCCGTGAACTACATTTTGTACTTGAACGATCCACGATCTACATTTTGGCCATTCGATTTCCCGAGATCCTAAGTATCTCATCCCTCCTATGATAAGTTTGACCAACCGCATTACAACACTTAGCCAATTCTTAACCTTTTGCAACAACAGGTTCACGGGTTCCCGGGTTGGCGGGTTCACAAAAGTCCCAAATGCTATTTTCTTTCGTCTGTCCCTGCTACCTTTCTGCTTTTTCCAAGACACATTTAGTATGGTTTAATGCAAATAAATCATCATGCAAGTCCCACAAATAGTATCATGAAGGGATCGAATAATTTCCTCATTAAACCACATTAAAGCATGATTTGCAGTAGATAATATATTATATCTCAAGCACTCATTTCTAATATTATCTGGACCAAAAGAACGCTCTCATCAACTTATGGTAGCAGTAGCTCAACAAAAGTTTTGTGGAGATACTTTGACCATTTTTGGACGAGAGGATCAAATTTTTCAGTGGTCTAGAGCATACTCTTATTGTTCATCCCCTTCTGCTAAGAAGGAAGTAATTTGGACATCTAAAATTTCATGTGCAAGCTGTGTTCCTAAATTTTTTGACTACAAGGAACTAGTTTCCTGGTGCGCTGAGAAACATATACCGAGCTAACGAATGATTCCACTCTAGGACCATTCTCCCGACGTTCTTTCACCACAAGTATTCCATAAAATGCTGAAGCTCCTAGAGCCGACACTCACCTTCAAAGGTGAATATTGCAGGGACTTCTTGAAAAAAAATGACAAAATCCTAGATATATTACCTAAATTCATGGAGAATCCCGCGACCATTCTTGAAGATATTACTAGATTGTAGGTCAACCTTTTCAAAAAATCATTTTAGGAAATTGCTTGGTTATTTACTAGAGTTCCGGGCCAAGAAAATGCTGCCAACATATCCCGTATGATTCTTTACATCTTATACTTTACTGTCAAGGAGAATGCCATTTTTCATTGGGGGAGGTTGATATCCATTGAAATATATTCCCAATTGTTTCAATATAAAAAGGATAAGAAATTCTGTATGTATTCTTATTTGGTTTTCATGATAACACATTGTTGCCAGTTCCCTAAATTGTCTATATGAAAGAATGTGAATTTTGAATTTGACCCTGTGACCTTTTGGTACCAAGCGTTATGAAGGCACAAAGCTTACCTGCATTTTTATGAAGTTTTCAATGACTTTGTCTCGATTCTCAAAGGGTTGTTGTTTGGACGAGATACCCCAAGAATATCGTCTCAAGCTAGTAAATTCCTAGATAGAAAGGGGACTTTGGAAGAAATGGAGAATTACAATGTCATCAGGATTTTCGGTTCCAAGGAAAATCCTTCCTTTCTACCATGTCATATATCCGGCAGAATGTTTGTTACAGAAGTTGTAAGGAAATATAAATTTTGGTTTCACTTTTTTCATGAAAAATGAAAAAAAAACAATTCATTCCTTTGCCTTGGAAAGTTGGGGATTTTGTATTCAGAAGTATGAAAAAAATTGATGAATTTGCAAACCACTTCCACAACTTGAATCTCAAGTATGTTGAAAAGATCAGAGGGTTTTAACCTAATGGAATATTTGTGGAACACATGTTAGCAGTGGGTTTTATCAATTCATTTATCCACATTGTTCTAGGAGAAGAAGACTATAATCACCTGGGAAACCCTACCCACACTGCTGGCGATTTAGGGACAATACTCAGTAAAAATGAACTATACAAACAGAGAGGAAAAGGTCCTAGCAAGAAGAGTTCCCAGTCCCCACCTATCAATCCTAAGACTACAACACCTTGGAGAAGTTCTCCAACAACCTACCCATCTAAAAAGGTATCCAACAATAGTTCAGGCGGAGGAGGAGATAAGAACCCCCCTCCAGGAAAAAGTGAAAGCTCCCATAAACTTCCTCTGAGGAAGAAGAGGAAGAATATTGTACAAGAGGAAGAAGAGAATCACTTCAAAAGTGACATCAATATGTTTTCCCTCAAAGATATGGAACTCAAGGCTGACATTGAGAATATGTTTCCTAACATTGATCATCTAGGAGGCACGACCCACTAAAATTAGTCATTGGAAACTGTTGAAATTGAGATATTTGATGAAGAAGAATCATTTGTGTTTCAGAGCGCTGTTTTTGACAGCGAGTCTAAAAAAATAATTATTGAGAAGAGTGATGTGATGAATAAAAAGGGGAAATCTCGTTCATAGGTTAACCTAATAAATATGTGGCCTTCCCAAATTTCCAGAATTCATAAAGAAACTGATGATGCATTGAATGATTCCATTGGGGGTCTCGAAGCAGAAAATATAAAGTTAAAGGAAAGGATTAAGGAACTTGAAGAGACTTTGATGCCTCTTCCACTCCTTGCCATCCCTTTGGTGATTATCAGACCCGCCACACCCACAAAAAAAATAAGAGGATACTCAAGCTTACTCACACAAGCCACGAGATATGTGGATAATAATATCAAGAAAAGAATGGCACTAATTACACAAGCTTCGGAAATTTCGAAGATCATGATTTATTTTGGCTCGAGGGCGTATTTCTTCCTTGAATATCTACATGCCAACCTAAAAAATGAAGAATTTTTCTACCTTGATGTTGTGGTACCCTTTGGTATTAAATTTTCCAACATGTCAGAGTAAAAGAGAAGAGAGGAATACCTTCCCTCTCCAAGTTGGATCAAACATATGAATGCCTGCTAGAAAGAGAAAATAAAGAACTTGAACAACATCGTTCAGGCATGAAAATCAAGCCATAACAAGGAGAGGAGTTGTTCAAAAGACTCACAGAGGTGGACCTAGCTGAAAGCACTAACGAGGTCCAAGATCCCAAGTTTATACTCAACTCGTTGTTCCTAACAAAACAACAGTTCGATGAGAAAGATGATATTTTTAAAGGATTGTCAATTGAAAAATTCTATGGCATAATTGAATATGATGAGAACACCATAGATAATTGGCTAGTATATTATTCTGTAAAAAATCAGGATATTGAATAAATATTACATGGCATTTCCATTGATCTTCGTGACTTGGAGGGTGAGCTGTTCAATATTAAAATCCATCATGAAATAAACGTGGCACCTATGCAAAGTTACATCGAAGAATGGTTCAAGAAGGCTATCGACAAACTGACAAATGAAGGGAAAGAAGAAGTTGAGACGGTTCCAATAACCATCAATGAAAATGATAAAATGACATCAACAAGCAAATGAAGAGGCAGATGACCATCATAGTAAGTTTATGCTAATCACATATTTCTTTTCTTTATCAAGTTCTTCATCTAGTTACTCCACCTCTTTCACTAGAAAGGTTTAACCGAATACTGATAAATCCTTTTTTTCTTCTTACCAGGTCTTGATGATTCTTCTACTGCTCACCGTCTTCTTTCTAAAATATTATTTCTTGTATTTATTTGCTTTATGGTCAGTGGGATTCCCAATCCCAGTCTTTAATACAAAAACATTTAAAATTTCAAGAATATGTAATAGACTATATATTTTTTGAAATTCCAAGAGAACTATTTTGGGAACAATCTCGACTGTGCTTTGTAACCCCGTTTTCAGAATATAAAGTATTTGAGTTAGATCTATCATTATATTTATTTGAGATTCCCATGTGTCCACTCTGTTAAAGTTATCTTATGCATGTAGATCATCTTCTTTTTTATTTTATGTGATCATAAATCTTTATCCCAAACTATTATGGATGTGAGGATATTTTGATTACTTGCTTTAAATGTGTCATTCCTGGTCCTTTCTCAGGAACTTTCTTTAAAAAGAAAACAAAAACATTTTTCTTTCAATTTATTGTAATTTTTTTGTTTCTTTGAATTACTATAACGAACTTCTGTCAAGTCCCACATTTTGAATATTTTAAAAACCTCAAGAAAATCTAAAGAGGAGTACCACCTCTATAAAAACAAAGGGGGATTTACATCCTCTTGAGGTTACAGTTTCGGTCCTAACGGATTCAAACGTCAACATTTTTGGCGACCGTACTGGGGACATGAACTAAAAATTTGGAACCTGGCCCAACTTTTGTAAAAGAATATATGACTTTACCCTAGGGTAATCAACCCCATTTGGAAATTGGACTGAATAATCAACGAAGCATTCTACACCAGTTGTACAATTTGGTAGTAACAAAACCTCGGATTCAAGAAGAGTTAGACGGGTCATGACATATCTTAGTCTAAGAAGAATAAAGATAAATCCTTCGAAGAAAGAGGAGAGAGGAACACCAAGACTGTAGAAATCAAAGACTAGCTAGAGAAACACAAGAACAAGGTTGAGGTTGAAGTTGGACGAATACAAGGGACCCATTACTATAAGTAAAAGAAAGAAACTCTCTATCATTAGAAGTGAAAATTCTGGACCTGAAGTCTCCCCATACATGGAAGAAAGAAATGAACAACCCCAAAATGAGCATCATGAGGAGAGACAAGGAGGTGGAAGAGATGCTGCAAGAAATCAGGGAAACCCACGATTTGAAAATCAAAGGAGGGTAAGAGATTCCCATCTAAATCTTAGAGGTGAGAAATGTGATCTCCCTATTCTCCCTAAAGGGACCTTAAAGGAATTTTCTGGAGATGGAGCAATCAATGCAAAGAGGCATCTACATTTATTTCTTGATGTTTGTGTTTTTCACCGTGTTGATGATCTAGATTATTTTCGACAGGAAATGAGAGTGAAGATATAATAAAGAAATGCACAAAGATATCGCGGATATACAATAATATAACAAAAATGTATCAGAGAAGCAACCATAAACACAGAGATACAGTAAAACATGATTTCTATTAATGAAATAAATGTAGAGAGATTGTAAAAATACATAGTGAAAGACTCACTAGAATGGTGGCAACTAATCTCTAAGAAGAGATGTGACGGCTATTTGCATTCGCAAGAAGATGATTAAAATGAGGCTCTGAAGGCTTTTTTACAATATACAGGAATGCCCAAAACCCTAGACATCCAAAAATCTAACCCTAGGAGATGAAGCGCCAAAAGTCATGTGGGCCCTGTTTGGGTAAGTTAGTACATCAACTTCCCCGAGTCGTAACGTTTGCATACGATCTCTGTTTTAGGCTCATGATAGCCTGCTGGAAAAGTATCATTGTGGAGATTCATTTTAGGCGCAATATCAAAGGAAATTTCATATTGAAAACTTGCTTTCCCAAAAAACATTGTTTAGGGACTCAAAATGGCCCTGGAAGTTAAAAACTGCTAAAAATAGTAAATTACCAAAATTGCCAGAAAACTATTTTGAGCCAGATGGAAAAGGTGGGTGGCCACTAATATCCACCTAGATCAATCCTCCCTCCTTAGGAAGAAATTTTCTCCATTGCATTGAGTGCCCAGGGGAGAGGGAAAAGCGTCTATTGAATCTACATCTTGATGAGCTGCTTGCCTTGTTGGAGAAGTTGCATTGCTTAGCTTCTTGAAGGTTGTCACGATCACATGGCTAGAAGGGTTGGACCTTTTTAGCCAGTTTGGATACATGAGATTATTTTATGCAGAAGAAATATTTACACTTTGCTGCAATCTTGTTGACCTTCTTCTGTTGGATAGAAGGTGTTTGGGTTGAGGCTGTAGTGGTTGCACTATCCTTCTGTTCACCTTTTGAACAGATTGTGAAGAAGATGAATTTTGTAGTATGAGATACTACCTTGTGACACTGTTTAGGTGGAATAGTAGTCAGAACTACCTCTCGTATTCTGTAGAGATGACCCCCCAGAGAAACAATGACACTGCGAGGTTGAGACTCATAAACAACATGGTGTCTCCAATTATATGGCTGGCCCAAGAGAACATCACAAAAATCCAGTGGGGAAACATCAAATAATACCTCATCCTTGAAGGGCTAGGTGTCGTATGACAATCAAAACTGCTGGCTGAAACGAAGATCTCATCCTTGGTGAAGCCACCCGATGTTGTATGGCTACGGGTTTGGTGTTGTCAACAATCCCAATTGTTTGACGACCTCTGCTGAGATGAGGTTCTCCCAACTTCCGCTATCAACAATAAAATGCAATGGGGTCCCCTTCACCCACATCTATGAATGAAAAATACACTCCCCCTCTTCAGGATCTATTGGTTCTTCTGGTTGAATTGTTGCGGTCGCAACAATAACAGTGGGGTCTACGTCAATGATCTATTTTTTACCAGTATTTTCAAAATCAGATTCTGAATCAGGGTTTGACTCCTTGTCTTTGACCTCGGCCACCAATGACTGTTTTGAGCGACATTCATCGGTGTTGCGCCAGGGAATTTTGTGGAAATCACACTATTTTCCGGTGTCCTTATTTGTCTTCATGTGACCCTTATTTTCCTGTGGCTTGGACTGGTTTTTGAGAGATTGTTTGTTAGGGAAGTCTTTGCCATACTTTGGTTGTTTCGGATTTGCAGACCCGAACTCCCATTTGTTTTAGTTATTCATTTTTTTCTCGATTTTAACAACATATCGATAAGCAACATTGAGTGATGAGATGTCTAGAAAATCCATTTCAGTTTGAATGTATCTGTGTAGAGCCCCACAGTATTTCAGAACCAAATGTCGTTCAGATTCTTTGATACCCATATTGATGTGCAAGGTATGGAAGGTATTGGTGAACTACGAAATTGCTTGGCCCCTCTCTTTCCACAGTGTGGTACATATCATGTACTGGTCCTCATAGTTGCCCATATGGTAATACTATTCCTTTACCGCATCCATAAAAAATTCCCAAGTGGGATTGACCCCATATATTCCAGACTCCTCTATGGAAATCTTCTCCCAGTAAGTTTCCCACCAATGTTTGACATGAGGGAGAGATTTAAGGAGTGTGAAGGTGATATTCTCTCTGTCAAAAAATTTGTGAACAGATAAATAACCTTCTAGCAGAGTTAACCATTTGTCTAGGGATTCTGCATCTATCTATCCTTCAAATACATGAATATCAAAATTAAATTGTACCTTGAAAGGTGAGGTGCCTCCAAAGTGGTTGTTTGATGAAGATGTGCTTGTTGTTATCGGCAGACGTTGAAGGATGTGGGAAAAATTCTCCATCATTTCGTTCCTCTATCGCGTGAGAGATTGCTCAAGCAATAGATTGATAGGATCGTCTACTCCATCGTTTTTATTTTCTTTCACCATTGAGGGTTTCTTGGGTGTGCGAGAGAGATTTTACTTAAGAGAGACAAGCTAGAGATCCAACTTTCTATACTTGGACCTCGTCGGGGACATGCACTGGAAAAACGATCAAGAGTAGCCTGCTTTGATACTACTGATCCTGATTATTTTCGGCAGGAAATGAGAGCGGAGATATAATAAAGAAATGCACAGAGATAACATGGATACCCAATAATGTAACATAGATGTATCAGAGATGCAACTATAAACACAGAGATACAGTAATACATGATTTCTATTAATTAAATAAATGGATAGAGACTGTAAAAATACAGAGTGAAAGACTTGCTAGAATGGTGGTGGTTGATCTCTAAGAAGAAATGTGATAGCTACTTGCATTCACAAGAAGATGATTACAATGAGGCTTTGAAGTAATTTTTACAATAGATAGAAATGCCAAAAACCCTAGACATCCAAAAACCTAACCCTAGGAGATGAAGAGCCAAAAGTCATGTGGGCCCTGTTTGGGTAAGTTAGTACATCAACTTCCTCGGGTCGTAACTTTTGCATACGATCTCCATTTTAGGCACATGATAGCCCACTGGAAAGGTATCGTTGTGGAGATTCATTTTAGGAGCAATATCGAAGTAACTTACATATTTCAAATCTTTTTTCCTGAAAAACATCGTTTATGGCCTCAAAATTGCCCTAGAAGTTAAAAACTGCTAAAAGTAGTAAATTACCAAAATTGCTAGAAAACTGTTAAAGCCAGTTGGAAAATGTGGGTGGCCACCGATATCCACATCGATCGATCCTCCCTCCTTAAAAATAAATGGTATCCATTGCATTGAGTTCCTGGGGGAGAGGAAAAAGCGTCTGCTAAATCTGCATCTTGATGAGCTACTTGCCTTGTTGAAGAAGTTGCACTGCTTAACTTGTTGAAGGTTGTCATGAACATGTGGCTGGAAGGGTTGGACCTTTTTAACTAGTCTGGATACATGAGATTATTTTGTGAAAAAGGAATCTTTACACTTTTCTGCAATCTTATCAACCTTCTTATGTTGGATAGAAGGTGCTTGGGTCGAGGATGTAGTGGTTGCAGTATCCTTCTGTTCACCTTTTGAACATATTGTGAAGAAGATCAATTTTGTAGTATGAGATACTACCTTGCGGCACTGTTTAGGTGGAACAATAGTCAGAACTACCTCTAGTATTCTGTAGATATGACCCCCCAGAGAAAAAATGACACTGCGGGGTCGAGACTCATAAACAACATGGTGTCTCCACATATATGACTAGCCGAAGAGAACATCAAAGACATCTAGTGGGGAAACATCACATAATACCTCATCCTTGAAGGGCTGGATGCTGTATGACAATTGAAACTATTGGTTGAAACGAAGATCTTGTCCTTGGTGAAGCCACCCGATGTTGTATGGTTGTGGGCATGGTGTTGTCGACAATCCCAACTGTTTGATGACCTCTGCTGAGATGAGGTTCTTCTAGCTTCTGTTATCAACAATAAAATGCAGTGGGGTCCCCTTCACCCATATATGTGAATGAAAAAGGTGCTACCCCTCTTCAGGATCTGTTGGTTCTTCTGGTTGAATTGCTGTGGTCGCAACAATGGCAATGGGGTTTGTGTCAGTGATTTGTATTTTACCAGTATTTTTAGAATCAGATTCTGAATCAGGGTTCAAATCCTTGTCTTTGATATCGACCACCAATGATGTTTTTAAGCGACATTCATCGGTGTTGTGCCAGGGGATATTGTGGAAATCGCACCATTTTCTAGTGTCCTTCTTTATCTTCCCATGACCCTTCTTTTCCTATGGCTTGGACTGGTTTTCGAGAGTCATTTTGTTAGGGCCGTCTTTGTCATACTTTGGTTGTTGTGGATTTGCAGACCCAAACTCTCGTTTGTTTTGGTGCTTAAATTTGTGTTGGATTTTAACATCATATCAATAAGCAACACTGAGTGATGAGATGTCCAGAAAATCCATTTCAGTTTGGATGTATTTGTGTAGATCCCCACGGTATTTTAGAACCAAATGTAATTTAGAGTATTTTATACCCAGATTGGTGCGCAAGGTATGGAAGGTATTGGTGAAATAAAGAATTTCTTGGCCCCTCTCTTTCCACAGTGTGGTCCATATCATGTACTGGTCCTCATAGTTTCCAACAGGGTAATACTGTTCCTTTATCGCATCCACAAAAAAATCGCAAGTGGGCTCGGCCCCATATATTCCAGAATCCTCTGTGGAACTTTGGTCCTAGTAAGTTTCCCACCAATGTTTGACATGAGGGAGAGATTTAAGGAGTGCGAAGGTGATCTTTTCTCTGTCAGAAATATTGTGAACAGAGAAATAACCTTCTAATAGAGTTAACCATTTGTCTAGTGCTTCTGCATCTATCTGTCCTTCAAATACAGGATTATCAAAATTAACTTGTACCTTGAAAGTTGAGGTGCCTCCAAAGTGGTTGTTTGATGAAGATGCATTTGTTTCTATCGGCAGGCATTGAAGGGGTTGGGAAAAATTCTCCATCATTTCGTCCCTCTGTCGCGTGAGAGTTCGCTCAAGCAACAAATTGATAGGATCGTCTGCTCCGTCGTTTTTATTTTCTTCTACCATTGAGGGTTTCTTGGGTGTGCGAGAGAGATTGTCCTCATGAGAGAGAAGCTCGAGACCCAAATTTCTATACTCATACCTCATCAGGGACATGCACTGAAAAAATAATCCAGAGCAACTTGCTTTGATACCACTGATCCAAATTATTTTCAGCAGGAAATGAGAGCGGTGATATAATAAAGAAATGCACAAAGATATTGAAAATATCCAATAATATAACAAAAATGTATTAGAGATGAAACCATAAACACAGGGATATAGTAATACATGATTTCTATTAATGAGATAAATGTACAGAGATTGTAAAAATACAGAGTGAAAGACTCGCTAGAATGGTGGTAGCTGATCTATGAGAAGAGATGTGATGACAACTCGCATTCACAAGAACTGGATTACAATGAGGCTCTGAAAGCCTTTTCACAATATACAGGAATTCCAAAAACCCTAGACATCCAAAAACCTAACCATAGGGGATGAATTTCCAAAAGTCATGTGGGCCCCGTTTGGGTAAGTTAGTACATTAACTTCCCTGTGTCATAACGTTTGCATACGATCTCCATTTTAGGCACATGATAGCCCGTTGGAAAGGTATCATAATCTAGATTCATTTTAGGCACAATATCGAAGGAAATTCTATATTGAAAACTTGTTTTCCCAAAAAACATCGTTTAGGGTCTCAAAATGGCCCCGGAAGTTAAAATCCGCTAAAAATACTAAATTACCAAAATTGTCAAAAAGTTGTTTTGACCCAGTTGAAAAAGGTGGGTGGCCACTGATATCCACTTGGATAAATCCTACCTCCTTAGGAAACAATATTATACATTGTGTTAAGTGCCTGGGGGAGAGGGAAACGCATCTGCCGAATCTGCATCTTGATGAGATGCTTGCCTTGTTGGAGAAGTTGCATTCCTTAGCTTGTTGAAGGTTGCCACGAACATGTGTTTGGAAGGGTTGGACCTTTTTAACCAGTCTGGATACATAAGATTATTTTGTCTAGAAGGAATCTTTATATTTTGCTACAATCTTGTTGACCTGCTTCTGTTGGGTAGAAGGTGCTTTGGCCGAGGATGTAGTGGTTGCAGTATCCTTCTGTTCACCTTTTGAATAGATTGTGAAGAAGCTAAATTTTGTAGTATGCTATACTACCTTGCTGCACTATTTAGGTGGAATAGTAGTCAGAACTACCTCTGGTATTCTGTAGAGATGACTCCCTAGAGAAATAATGACACTGTGGGGTCGAGACTCATAAACAACATGGCGTCTCCACATATATGGCTGGCCCAAGAGAACATCATAGACATCCAGTGGGGCGACATCACATAATACCTCATCCTTGAAGGGATTGATGTCGTATGACAATCGACATTGCTGGCTGACATGAAGAGATCTCGTCCTTGGCGAAGCCACCCGATGTTGTATGGATGCGGGTGTGGTGTTGTCATCAATCCCAACTGTTTGATGACCTCTTCTGAGATGATGTTCTTCTGGCTTCCGATATCAACAATAAAATGCAACAGAGTCCCCTTCACCCACATCTGTGAATGAAAAAGGCGCTCACCATCTTCATGATCTGTTGGTTCTTCTGGATGAATTGTTGCGGTCGTGACAATAGTATTTTCAGAATCAGATTCTAAATTAGGGTTTGATTCCTTGTCTTTGATCTCATCCATGAATGACTGTTTTGAGCGAAATTAATTGGTGTTGTGCCAGGGGATTTTGTGGAAATCGCACCATTTTCTGGTGTCCTTCTTTATCTTCCCATGACCCTTCTTTTCCTATGGCTTGGACTGGTTTTTGGGAGACTATTTGTTAGGGACATCTTTGTCATACTTTGGTTGTTGTGGATTTTTAGACTTGAACTCCCGTTTGTTCTTGTGCTTAAATTTCTGCTTTATTTTAACAACATATCGATAAGCAACACTGAATGATGAGATTTCCAGAAAATCGATTTCAGTTTGGATGTATATGTGTAGAGCCCCACAGTATTTTAGAACCAAATGGTGTTTGAAGTCTTTGATACCCAACTTTGTGTGCAGGGTATGGAAGGTATTGGTGAACTACAAAACTTCTTGGCCGCTCTCTTGCCGTAGTGTGGTCCATCTCATGTACTGGTCCTCATAGTTGCCAACAGGGTAATATTGTTCCTTTACCACATCCACAAAAAAATCCCAAGTGGGCTCGACCCCATATATTCCAGACTCCTTTGTGGAACTTTTCTCCCAATAAGTTTCCCACCAATGTTTGACATGAGGGAGAGCTTTAAGGAGTGGGAAGGTGATATTTTCTCTGTCGAAAAAACTGTGAACAGAGAAATAACCTTCTAGCAGAGTTAACCATTTATCTAGGGATTCTGCATCTATCTGTCCTTCAAATATAGGAATACCAAAATTAACATGTATCTTTAAAGGAGAGGTACCTCCAAAGTGGTTGTTTGATGAAGATGCGTCTGTTTCTATCGACAAACATTGAAGGATGTGGGAAAAATTCTCCATCATTTCATCCCTCTATCGCGTGAGAGCTTGCTCAAGCAACAGATTGATAATATCATCTGCTCTGTCATTTTTCTTTTTTTTCTGCCATTGAGGGTTTCTTGGGTGTACGAGAGAGATTGTTTTCAGGAGATACAGGCTCAAGACCCAACTTTATATACTCAGACCTCGTTGGGTACATGCAATGAAAAATGATCAAGAGTAGCCTACTATGATACCACTAATCCATATTATTTTCGGCAGGAAATGAGAGCGGAGATATAATAAAGAAATGCATAGAGATATCGCGGATATCCAATAATATAACAAAAATGTATCAGAGATGCAACAATAAACACAAATATACAATAATACATGATTTCTATTCATGAAATAAATGTACAGAGATTGTAAAAATAAAGAGTGAAAGACTTACTAGAATGGTGGCAACTAATCTCTGAGAAGAGATGTGACAGCTACTCGCATTCCCAAGAAGATAATTACAATGAGGCTCTAAAGGCCTTTTTACAATAAACAGGAATTCCAAAAACCCTAGATATCCAAAAACCTAACCCTAGGAGATGAAGTGCCAAAAGTCATGTGGGCCTCGTTTGGATAAGTTAGTACATCAACTTCCCCGGGTCTTAAATTTTGCATACGATCTCCCTTTTAGACGCATGATATCCCGTTGGAAAGGTATCATCATGAAGATTCATTTTAGGTGCAATATTGATGGAACTTGTATATTGCAAACCTGTTTTACCAAAAAACATCGTTTAGGGCCTCAAAATGGCCATGGAAGTTAAAAACTGCTAAACATAGTAAATTACCAAAATTGCCAGAAAATTGTTTTGAGCCAATTGGAAAAGGTGGGTGGCCACTGATATCCACCTGGATCAATCCTCCCTCCTTATGAAGCAATGGTCTCCATTGTGTTGAGTTCCTGGGGGAGAGGGAAAAGAATCTTGCTGAGCTGCTTGCCTTGTTGGATAAGTTGCATTGCTTAGCTTGTTGAAGGTTGTCACGAATATGTGGCTGGAAGGGTTGGATATTTTTACCCAGTTTGGATACATGAGATTCTTTTGTGAAGAAGGAATATTTACACTTTGCTGCAATTTTGTCGACCTACCTCTATTGGATAGAAGGTGCTTGGGATGAGGTTGTAGTGGTTGCAATATCCTTCTATTCACCTTTTGAACAAATTGTGAAGAAGCATAATTTTGTAGTATGAGATACTACCTTGCGACACTGTTTAGGTGGAACAGTAGTAAAAACTACCTCTGGTATTCTTTAGAGATGACCCCCTAGAGAAACAATGACACTATGGGGTCGAGACTCATAAATAACATGGCGTCTCCACATATATGGCTTGCCCAAAAGAACATCATAGACATCCAGTGGGGAAACATCACATAAAACCTCATCCTTGAAGGGATGGATGCCATATGAAAATCGACATTGTTGGCTGACACAAATATATCTTCCTTGGTGAAGCCACCCGATGTTGTATGGCCGCGAGTGTGGTGTTGTCGACAATCCCAACTGTTTGACGAACTCTACTGAGATGAGGTTCTTTTGGCTTCCACTATCAACAATAAAATGCAGCGGGGTACCCTTCACCCACATCTGTGAATGAAAAAGACACTCCCCCTCTTCAAGATCTTTTGGTTCTTCTGGTTGAATTTTCGTGGTTGTGACAATAGTAGTGGGGTCTGCGTCGATGATCTGTCTTTTACCAGTATTTTCAGAATCAGATTCTGAATCAAGGTTCGGCTCCTTGTCTTTGATATCGGCAACCAATGAATGTTTTGAGTGACATTCATCGGTGTTGTGCCAGGGGATTTTATGGATATTGAACCATTTTTCGGCGTCCTTCTTTGTCTTCCCGTGACACTTCTTTTCTTGTGGCTTGGACTGGTTTTCGGGACACTGTTTGTTAGGGTTGTCTTTGTCATACTTTGGTTGTTCCGTATTTGCAGACCCGAACTCCTGTTTGTTCTAGTGCTTAAATTTATTCTCGATTTTAACAACATATAGATAAGCAACACCAAGTGATGAGATGTACAGAAAATCCATTTCAGTTTGGATGTATTTGTGTAGAGCCCCACAGTATTTCAGAACCAAATGTCATTCAGAGTCTTTGATACCCATCTTGGTGTGCAAGGTACTAAAGTTATTGGTGAACTACAGAACTACTTGGACCCTCTCTTGCCGCAGTGTTGTCCATCTCATGTACTGGTCCTCATAGTTTCCAATAGGGTAATACTGTTCCTTTACCGCATCCAAAAAAAAATCCCAAGTGGGCTCGACCCCATATATTCCAGACTCCTATGTGGAACTTTTCTCCCAGTAAGTTTCCTACCAATGTTTGACACGAGGGAGAGATTTAAGGAGTGCGAAGGTGATCTTTTCTCTGTCAGAAAATTTGTGAACAAAGAAATAACATTCTAGCAGATTTAACCATTTGTCTAGGGATTCTACATCTATCTGTCCTTCAAATACAGGAATATAAAAATTAACTTGTACGTTGAAAGGCGAGGTGCCTCCAAAGTGTCTGTTTGATGAATATGTGCATGTTGCTATCGACAGGCGTTGAAGGATGTGGGAAAAATTCTCCATCATTTCGTCCATTTGACGTGTGAGATCTTTCTCAAGCAAGAGATTGATAGGATCGTCTTCTCTGTCATTTTTCTTTTCTTCCACCATTGAGGGTTTCTTGGGTGTGAGAGAGAAATTTTCCTCAATAGAGATAAGCTCGAGACCCAACTTTATATACTCAGGCCTCGTCGGGGAAATGCATTGAAAAACAATCAAGAGCTTCCTTCTCTGATACCACTGATTCAAATTATTTTCGGCATGAAATGAGAGTAGAGATATAATAAAGAAATGCATAGAGATATCGCGGATGTCCAATAATATAATAGAAATGTATTAGAGATGCAACCATAAACAAAGAGATACAATAATACACAATTTCTATTGATGAAATAAATGTACATGGACTGTAAAAATATAGAGTGAAAGACTCGCTAGAGTGGTGGCAGCTGATCTCATAGAAGAGATGTGACGACTACTCACATTCACAAGTAGATGATTACAATGAGGCTCTGAAGGCCTTTTTACAATAGACAGGAATGTCAAAATCCCTTGATATCTAAAAACCTAACCCTAGGAGATGAAGCAAACCTATTTTACCAAAAAACATCATTTAGGGCCTCAAAATGGCCATGGAAGTTAAAAACTGCTAAACATAGTAAATTACCAAAATTGCTAGAAAACTGTTTTGAGCCAGTTGGAAAAGGTGGACGGCTACTGATATCCACTTGGATCAATCCTCCCTCCTTAGGAAGCAATGGTATCCATTACGTTGAGTGCCCAGGGGAGAGGGAGAAGCGTCTGTTGAATCTGCATCTTGATGAGTTGCTTGCCTGATTGGAGAAGTTGCACTGCTTAGCTTGTTGAAGGTTGTCACGAACATGTGGTTGGAAGGGTTGGAAATTTTTAACCAGTCTGGATAAATGAGATTATTTTTTGCAAAAATAATCTTTACATTTTGCTGCAATCTTGTCGACCTGCTTCTGTTGGATAGAATGTGCTTGGGCCGAGGCTGTAGTGGTTGCAGTATCCTTCTTTTCACCTTTTGAACAGATTGTGAAGAAGTTGAATTTTGTAGTATGGGATACTACCTTGCGACACTATTTAGGTGGAACAATAGTCAGAACTAAATCTACATCTTGATGAGCTGCTTTCCTTGTTGGAGAAGTTGCACTACTTAGTTTGTTGAAAGTTATCACGAACATGTGGCTGGAAGGGTTGGACCTTTTTAACCAGTCTGGATACATGAGATTATTTTGATTAGAAGGAATATTTACACTTTGCTGCAATCTTGTCGACCTGCTTCTGTTGGATAGAAGGTGCTTGGGCCGAGGCTGTAGTGGTTGCAGTATCCTTCTGTTCCCCTTCTGGATAGATGCAACAGACTTAACCATTTTTCTAGGGCTTCTGCATCTATCTGTCCTTCAAATACAGTAATATAAAAATTAAATTGTACCTTGAAAGGCGAGGTGCCTCCAAAGTGGTTGTTTGATGAAGATGCGCCTGTTGCTATTGACAGGCGTTGAAGGATGTGGGAAAAATTCTTCATCATTTCGTCCCTCTGTCGCGTGAGAGATTGTTCAAGCAACAGATTGATATGATCATCTTCTCTATCATTTTTATTTTCTTCCACAATTGAGGGTTTCTTGGGTGTGGGAGAGTGATTTTCATTAAGAGAGACAAGCTCGAGACCCAAATTGCTATACTCCGAACTCGTCGGGGACATGCACTGAAAAACGATCAAGAGCAACATGCTCTGATACCACTGATCCAGATTATTTTCGGTAGGAAATGAGAGTAGAGATATAATAAAGAAATACATAGAGATATCGCGGATATCCAATAATATAACATAAATGTATCAGAGATGCAACCAGAAACACAGAGATACAGTAATACACGATTTCTATTAATGAAATAAATGTACAAAGATTGTAAAAATACAGAGTGAAAGACTCTTTAGATTGGTGGTCGCTGATCTCTGAGAAGAGATGTGACGACTACTTGCATTTGCAAGAAGATGATTACAATGAGGCTCTGTAGGCCTTTTTGTAATAGGAAAGAATGCCAAAAACCCTAGACATCCAAAAACCTAACGCTAGGAGATGAAGCGCCAAAAGTCATGTGGGCATCGTTTGGGTAAGTTAGTACATCAACTTCCCCGGGTCTTAAATTTTGCATACGATCTCCCTTTTAGGCGCATGATAGCCCATTGGAAAGGTATCATCATGAAGATTCATCTTAGGTGCAATATCGATGGAACTTGTATATTTCAAACTTGTTTTACCAAAAAACATCGTTTAGGGCCTCAAAATGGCCCCGAAAGTTAAAAACTGATAAAAATAGTAAATTACCAAAATTGCTAGAAAATTGTTTTGAGCCAGTTGGAAAAGGTGGGTGGCCATCAATATCCACCTGGATCAATATTCCCTCCTTAGGAAGCAATTCTCTCCATTGCGTTGAGTGCCCAGGGGAGAGGGAGAAGTGTCTGCTAAATCTGCATCTTGATGAGCTTCTTGCCTTGTTGGAGAAGTTGCACTTCTTAGCTTGTTGAAAGTTGTCATGAACATGTGGTTGGAAGGGTTGGACCTTTATAACTAGTCTGGATACATGAGATTATTTTGATCAGAAGGAATATTTACACTTTGTTGCAATCTTGTCGACCTGCTTCTGTTGGATAGAAGGTGCTTGGGCCGAGGCTGTAGTGGTTGCAATATCCTTCTGTTCACCTTTTGAACAGATTGTGAAGAAGATGGATTTTGTAGTATGAGATACTACCTTGCGGATCTGTTTAGGTGGAACAATAGTCAGAACTAACTCTAGTATTCTGTAGATATGACCCCCCAGAGAAACAATGACATTGCGGGGTCGAGACTCATAAACAACATAGCGTCTCCACATATATGGATGGCCCAAGAGAACATCACAAACATCCAGTGGGGAAACATCACATAATACCTCAACCTTGAAGGGTTGGATGCTATATGACAATCAACACTGTTGGTTGAAAAGAAGATCTCGTCCTTGGTGAAGCCACCTGATGTTGTATGGTTGCGGGTGTGGCATTGTCGACAATCCCAACTGTTTGACGACCTATGCTGATATGAGGTTATTTTGGCTTCCACTATCAACAATAAAATGCAGTAGGGTCCCCTTCACCCACATCTGTGAATGAAAAATGCGCTCCCCCTCTTCATGATATGTTGGTTCTTCTGGTTGAATTGCTGCAGTCATGACAATAGCGGTGGGGTATGTGACAATGATTTGTCTTTTACTAGTATTTTCATAATCAGATTCAGAATTAGGGTTTGACTCCTTGTCTTTGATCTCAACCACCAATGACTATTTTGAGTGGCATTCATTGGTATTGTGCCAGGGGATTTTCTGGAAATCGAACCATTTTCCGGTGTCCTTCTTTGTCTTCTCGTGACCCTTCTTTTCCCGTGGCTTGGACTTGGGAGACTGTTTGTTAGGGTTGTCTTTATCATACTTTGGTTGTTGCGAATTTGTAGACCCGAACTCTCATTTGTTCTGGTGCTTAAATTTTTGCTCAATTTTAACAACATATTGATAAGCAACACCAAGTGATGAGATGTCCAGAAAATCAATTTCAGTTTGGATGTATCTCTGTAGAGCCCCACGGTATTTTAGAACCAAATGTCGTTCAGAGTCTTTGATACCCAACTTGGTGTGCAAGGTATGGAAGGTATTGGTGAACTACAAAACTTCTTAGCCCCTCTCTTGCCGCAGTGTGGTCCATCTCATGTACTGGTCCTCATAGTTGCCAACAGGGTAATACTGTTCCTTTACCGCATCCACAAAAAAATCCCAAGTGGGCTCGGCCCCATATATTCCACAATAATCTGTGGAACTTTTGTCCTAGTAAGTTTCCCACCAATTTTGACATGAGGGAGAGCTTTAAGGAGTGCAAAGGTGATCTTTTCTCCGTCGAAAAAATTGTGAACAGAGAAATAACCTTCTAGAAGAGTTAACCAATTGTCTAGGGCTTCTGCATCTATCTGTCCTTCAAATACAGGAATATAAAAATTAAATTGTACCTTGAAAGGTGAGGTGCCTCCAAAGTGTCTGTTTGATGAAGATGCGCCTGTTTCTATCGACATGCATTGAAGGATGTGGGAAAAATTCTCCATAATTTCGTCCCTCTGTCGCATGAGAGCTTGCTCAAGCAATAGATTGATAGGATCGTCTGCTCCATCATTTTTATTTTCTTCTGCCATTGAGGGTTTCTTGGGTTTGCAAGAGCGATTGTCCTCAAGAACGACAAGCTCAAGACCCAACTTGCTATACTCGGACCTTGTCAGGGACATGCACTAAAAAAACGATCAAGATCAGCCTACTCTAATACCATTGATCAAGATTATTTTTCACAGGAAATGAGAGCGGAGATATAATAAAGAAATGCACAGAGATATCAAGGATATCCAATAATATAACAAAAATGTATCAGAGATGCAACCATAAACACAGAGATACAGTAATACACAATTTCTATTAATGAAATAAATGTACAGAGATTGTAAAAATACAAAGTGAAAGACTCGCTAGAATGGTGGTAGCTTATCTCTGAGAAAATATGTGACGACTGTTACACATTATTTTGGTCACCCTAATGATCATTACATAAACATGTGTTCAGGTTCCCAATATGATATTTTTCCTGAGAAAATCAACCTCTCTCCACCCTTGCAAGATGCATTTTTGGAAGGTCTCCACGAGCTACTCCCTTTACACAGTGTGGAAATCCCTGATTTCCACAGGCTGCTATATAGGCAGGTCACAACGACACTTTAAAACTAAAAGAGGAAAGAAGTTCTAGCATCTTCTAGAAGTGTAATCTTATGGAAATATAAGGTGGCGTCTGTATGGTTACGATCCTACTAACTTCTTTGATTTGATGGGATCATCCTCATCTCTTTAACCACTTCAGATTCTCCTATATAATGATAGGCTTCTCATGGAAAAGGTGAGAGGTACAAGCATAAAGAAGCATAGAAAATTGATGAAAGAATAGGCTGAAGACTGTGTGAAGAATCCTATTTCAAGTGATGCTTGAGGTATCGATTCATCCATCAAGATTTTGTGAAAAATCTTCATGCAAATGTTAGAGAAAATGTATGTGTGTGTCAGAACAAAGGGCCACTGAAAGGGAACTTGTGACATCAAGGCGATTCAGTTGTATCTTCTACCTTTCATTAATATAATATGGTGGCACATCTCTTTCCCATAAAATGATTGATATTTTATTACATGACTCCTTGATAACATGTTTAGGTTGTCATTGAATTTCACTATTGCTTCTTTCACGTTGGTTTATTTGTGTCATTACAGATCTAATCTCACAGGAACATTGGAGTAAGGTAGGGCCAACAAAGACATAAGGAAGCGATTTATAAGGTGTGCTATATATTCCTTCTTTGGTAGTTAAAATCAATGATTGTAACCTAGGGAAAGCATCTTGTTCTGTCTTGTTTTGTTCTAGATCTAGGTGGATCTAGGGGGATTAGTTCATGTCCGCATCTACCGATTTACCCGTTAACAAAATTGGTGACTCCACTGGGGAGGTAAAACTTGATTGTGGTCTTTTTTGTTGGCCATTTCCTCATAGGCTATCTTTTACATTATGTTTAAGTCTCTGAGTTTGTGGGAGATCCAATTAGACTCACTGGATTTAAAATTTTCTTGAGACCCTTTGTCCTTTTTGAAAAATTTTCTATTTTGTGAAAGAGTTCCGCACTACACCTTATAGGTAGATCACAAAAACCTTCTATTTCCGCACCCTAGTGGTTTGTTTCAGTGCGGGATTTCCACGACCTGCATGATTATTGGCCTGCGTAAACCACTCATTTCTACACTATGTTATACTGCCTTCCTGTGGCGGCGTTTGATTTTTTTTTGGATTGGGTATTGACCTCTATTGTTGCCCAGTTTTTTCCTTCAGTCAGCTAGAAAAAGGTTTTTAATACCAGCTCTTGACTACTTCTGATTGTTTTCAACTTGATCTTGATTGATTTCGGAGATCAAACACCTCTCTTTTGATCTTTTTTTATTTATTTTTGTTTTTTATTTTTATCGACAAGGATATAATCTCCAAACTTGCGTCTGAGTGCTTGATCGATTAAAAGTATTCATTTGGAGTTGGAATTATAGGTTGGTTACACCTTATGGATTGCTTAATGATCGGAAAACCATTTTCTTGTTTACATTTGAAGAAACATTTTCTTGTCATTTTGTGTTTCTATCTTCATTGAAAGATCGATTTGGGTGCTTGTTGAGTGTTTTCTTTTCATTGATTGCTCATCCTTTCTTAGTTCCTTCCCTGTTTGGTTTTTCAAAAGGAAAAAATTAAAGTCTTTTAGGTGATCATTTACGAATAAAATATTTGCATTCAAAAAATTTGAAAAAGAACAAATAGTGAAATTATATCGTTTATGATTGTTTGGTACTGCATTTAAAAGAACAAAATTGTACATCGTAGTTTGCATTGTTCCAGAAAAATTCTTTCTCCATACTGTAGATAGAATTCATCGAACAAAAGTTTGCATCATTCATTTCTATTTACACGTTATTGGGTCAAAGTCTCACATAACATTGGTTTCATTCCCATCTCCCTCTTGAGTAACAACAACCTTTAATAATATTGCGAAACTCTAAAATTCAAGTAGTAACTTTTTCTAGGACTCTTTTACACCAACATTATCTAGGCTAGAGATTTGGAATTGGTAGTGAGACACACTCTCCAAAGAAAAAAACACACCATAGTATCTTGTGATAGGGAGTGGTCAAATCCATTTGCAACATTTTGTCGTGGGAAGCCCTTCTCACACAAGGGTCAAACCTAAGGTCGCATTGAGATTGGTAGAGTCACTCACCCTGCTTTGTTGGTCTCAGTGTAGAGATTGCACGTATTATGGGGGTTGCTTGAAGGTATACCCACAAAGACAAGTGGAAGCCTCTCAAGTTGATTTCTGGCTAGATACCCTGCCCTTGCATGTGGATTGGACTCTCCACTGTTTCCCTAGGCATCACTGTTGTTTGTGGTAACTTTAGTAGCCTATTTTCTTAAGGTCATACACAAGGTGACTATGGAGGGGAAACTCTCCACATTACTTGGAATCAACGTTGGCTAGACTCACTTGAGATCCCTGGAGGGTATACCCACGATTATGTGTGTGAGCTTACACCAGGGTGTAAGTCCGTTAAGCAGGTCGTCAACCTAAATTTTCCACCCTAGCCCAACCCCTTCTTGTCTCGACTTCGCGATGTTGGATTTCATCATCAACTAGTGACTTCAGAATAGGAAGGTCTTGATTGCTTGGTTTTGATTCCTATATTTTTCTAGCGAGTGTTGTTAGTTTACACAGTTGGCCATAGATTTTTT
>JZKD02S1679448.1:610662-627867 GCA_000966675.3 Picea glauca
CATAAACACAACAACTTGATAAAGGAGTTCACCCCTCTCCGGGCTACATCTCCTGGTCCAACTTCCAATGGATCATTATTATTAAATTGCTCAAAGTTCTCAAAAACATGCCTTAAAATGCTCAAAATGACAAACCAACTGCTCCAATGGCTTCCCAGCATCCCAAAACCCCTATCTGGGCTCTTTCGGCACCTGAAACGGTCGAAAAATGAGAAAGATATGCCTCCTTGAAGCTTCCTTCTCCAACTTGCTGTCTTTGGTTCTACAAATTGTACTCCTCCTTGGGAAAACCTGGCTCACACTCTCATTTAAGTGTAAAAACTCAGTCTCGTGCATAACCGCGCACCGGTACAAACCGTAGGACTGTTAAGGGCGCGCCAGCCCCTAACCACCTCGGCTCTTGGGCACATGGTTCATAGGACCACGCGCAAGCATAAAAGTGGTTAATTCAATTTGACAACCATGTGAACTAATTGTGTAACCACCGCGCGTTTAAAACACGGTTCATACAATGGTCATATGCGCAACACATAGACTGTGGGCTAACCGCGCGCATATATGCAATGGTTATAAACTATGGTTTAATTGTTATATACACCCGCGCGCCATTTGTTAACGCCTCTCCATATATGATATGGTCGCATGGTTTACAATGAAACCACGGGTCGGGGCTAGGCCCCGACCCGCGCCCCTTTCCAATTACAACAACACACCACATTAAATATATGTGTGTTAGCATATGAAACAAGGAATAAAGGTTGGCATAATGGTTAGTGGAAATTGTAAAGACATATGCTGTGGGAGGTCCGGGGGTCGAACCCCATGGCCTTCATTAGTTTTACATAGCAATTATAAACCAACCAATGAGGGACACATGGCGCCCAAGCATTGGGCCACGTGTCCTCATACCATTCGCTGCCAACGTGACACGTGTCAACACCCGATTTGCCAGCAACCATCCAACCAACAATTTCCACATCATCGCCATATGGTTTTACGGTCTTGCCACATCACCGTACAGACTGTACGGACTGTACGGACAAGTACAGTCAACATCCAAAAATTTTGCCTGTTTGTCTTGGCGGACAGATCACGATATCTCCTCCATACGGACTCCGTTTGCGAAAGTAAATATACCGCCGGAATCAGGAAGATGAGACGGACGCAATGGCACTGTTTTCGTCGCATTCTGAGCACTTTGAAAATTGAGCAAAACTTGATCCCCTGATCACCCCACGACGTGACACCCCCATCAGAAAATAAATATCCTCAATATCCAAAGAGAGGACATGAACACCCACATGGAACACTTGTTGTTCTGAATCCCACATATGAACCAAATATTCTGGTAATCTTCGTTGGGCTCTCATGCCTTGAACTTTGAAGAATTTTAATAGACCACATTGTTAGAGTGCATTCACAGTGCCCAAATCATTTAAATCCATAAAATCATCTTCTTCGTTCTCATTCTCTTTCCATTCCAACATATTTTCAAGAAAACATTTGCATGGGAAACAGAGAAGATCTTTAGCACACCTTTTCAACATTTTTTGGTATTTTTTTTGAGTCAACATTCACTTTTCATTTTAGTTTTCCGGCCGTTGCGATCAAGCTTCAAGTACAGTGCGTAATTTCCTTGAGTGCACCTTAACGCACCTATGGAAATCGTTGATTTCCACAAGGCCCGTTATAGGCCACCCACGACGGCCCCAGCGCACGACTAGCAGTCCCAAATCATAAAAAAATATTGATTTTTTACCATCAAAAACAAAAATTAATCCGTTGAAAAGATAGAAGATGAGATGCTTACCTCTTTTATGCAATCCATTCGTTGAATGATCCCCTGTGGCCTCCGCAATTCGTCGTCGAAGTTGAGGTAAAAAACAAGGGCTTTTGGTAAGTTTTTGACCAAGTGCAAATTAAGTGGTGAAAAAGACTTTTTTCTTCTATTTATTGCTTTTTTATCATTTTTCCTAATATTTTGGTTTATATAAATACATTTTAGTCAAAAACCCATTAACTCTAAAGGTCTTATAAGTGTTTTGTTCCTTGTAGGAAAAAAATTAGGACCTTGGACAACGAAGTATAGACGTTGTTTTTCGATTTGTTTGGGTCGCATGTACAATTACTTTTTGGGGTTTTTCAGAAAAACCTCGAGCATAGTATTTGTTCGTTCTCGGGCTCAACAATCAATGAAAATGTAACCGAGTATACTTTTGTCATTTTTTCATACTCGTTATGGTAACACAAAAATAATGAAACCTATGGAGAACTCTTTAAGCTCTTTTCATGCTCCCTAAAAATGAAAAGATTACCGAGCGACCTTATTCTTTTCATACTCGTAAAAGTATTTGAAGAAAAAATTTGATGGGCGATAGTTTATCACTTTTTCGGTCTTATCAAACTACTTTACGAAAAAGGAACTGGGAGAGTTCTCTTTAAGTGTTTTTCAGACTCTCAAAACATGAAAACTCCCTGAGTTTTCTATCTTTGGACTCATTAAACAAACATTGAAAGGCCCGCATGGGACCGAACCACTCCTTCTTATGGTTCATTAAATATACTCCAAGGGAATCGTCCAAAGGATGAGCTTAAATTGACAAGCATATGTTATCCTCCTCAAGATTGCGTAAAAATAAAGAGGTACTCGCTAGAAATGGTGGGGGGGAATTTGGGAAAGGAATGTCTCTCTGTATCCATATTAATGACAGTAAGCGTCACTCTTGAACATTACACCCCTCTTCATCATTTGAATCTAGGTTGGGTAATCTGTTTGTCTCTTATCTGACCTTCTGCAAGTTCATATCTTGGGTCATCTTTGAGTCAATACTGCCAAGATCATTGTCTTTTCATTCATATGTTCAAGAGAAGTTCAACTGAAACCTTCTTTCGAGTCGGTCATTTGCAATTGTCCATTCTTACCATGTCGACCTTCCCTATGCCAGTCCCAAGTCACATATGTATTTTTCTCTACCCTAAATCTGTTACTTATTTTGTGTCATTGATGGGGGATACATCAAGGCCCACCTGTGACAAGTCTTTTCCTGTTGACTTCAACTCATTATCCAGGAAAAAGACTTAGAAATTATTTAGTACCTTAGAGATTGCATGACTCAATGGCAAATTTCACCGCTTTCGACAGTAGATTCACATCATTGATCCCTGATCGAGAGATTTTGTCAATTGTTCGACTTCAACTCATTTATTCACACTTGTTGGATTGTATTGGAGTACCTTGGGAGTCATTGACATCAATGGTGATTTCCCTCACACTTGTTAATAGTTTTCATTAATGACTCGTAATCAAGTGGTTTCTATTCATGTTCGACTTCAACATCTGTAATCACATGACTAGAATCATACTAATGGACGATGGATTGAAGACCCTGGACTTCATCATTTTTTGGTCCAGGTTGTGATGGAGTATTTGTGATTTGTTTTGACACTTAGATCCACCTTGTATGTCTCATGGCTATGTTCATACTTGAGTTTTCGATGCATGGTTCCATAGTGTATTCCTAGTGGCTATGCATAATCTTGTTGAAATGGATCCACATTGTAAGATTGGTGGCCATGACCTACATTTATGATTTCAATCATTTACGGTCTGAACATGGGAATGCCTACTTCAGACATGGTGTGATATTGTATAGATGCTTGATTGTTTTCAGGTTCTTGATTGGTGCGCCCCTAGTTCTTGACACATACACAGTTATTTTACAAAGTATTTCGGCTATCTCAAGTTCCGGCCCCATACTTTGGGGGGCATTCTGTTACACATTATTTTGGTCACCTTGATGATGATTACATAAATACGTGTTCAAGTTCCCAATATGATCTTTTGCCTGAGAAAAGAAACCTCTTTCCACCCTTGCAAGATTCTTTTTGGAAGGCCATCGTGGGCTGCTCCCTTTGCAGAGTGCGGAAATCCCTGATTTCTGCAAGCTACATTATAGCCAGCCCACGAGATTTCTGGAGGATGCTATATAGGCAGGTTGCGGCGGCACTTTAAAACTAAAAGAGGAAAGAAGTTATAGCATCTTCTAGAAGTGGAATCTTCTGGAAATATGAGGTGGCTTCCATATGGTTATGATCCTACCGACTTCTTTGATTTGATGGGATCATCCTCTTCTCCTTAACCACTTCAGCTTCTCCTATATAATGATAGGCTTCTCATGGAAAAGGTGAGAGGTACAAGCATAAAGAAGCATAGAAAACTAATGAAAGAATAGGCTAAAGATTTTGTGAAGAATCCTATTTCAAGTGATGCTTGAGGTCTCCATTCATCCATCAAGATTTTGTGAAAAATATTCATGCAAATGTCAGAGAAAATGTATGTGTGTGTCAGAACAAAGGGCCACTGAAAGGGAACTTGTGACATCAAGGCAATTCGGTTGTATCTTCTACCTTTCATTAATATAATACGGTGGCACGTCTCTTTCCCATAAAATTATTGATATTTTATTACATGACTCCTTGATCACATGTTTAGGTTGTCATTGAATTTCATTATTGTTGCTTTCACGTTGGTTGATTTGTGTCATTGCAGATCTGATCTCACAGGAATATTGGAGTAAGGCAGGGTCAACAAAGACATAAGGAAGTGATTCATAAGGTATGTTATCTATTCCTTCTTTGGTATTTAAATTCAATGATTGTAACCTAGGGAAAGCATCTTGTTCCATCTTGTTTTGTTCTAGATATAGGTGGATCTAGGGAGATTAGTTGATGTCTACATCTACCAATTTACCCGTTAACAACGACTACTTGCATTCACAAGAAGATGATTACAATGAGGCTTTGAAGGCCTTTTTAAAATAGACAAGAATTCCAAAAACCCTAGACATCCAAAAACATAACCCTAGGAGATGAAGCGCCCAAAGTCATGTGGGCCCCGTTTGGGTAAGTTAGTACATCACCTTCCCTGGGTCGTAAATTTTGCAAACGATCTCCGTTTTAGGCGCATGATAGCCCGTCAGAAAGGTATCATCATGGAGATTCATTTTAGGTGCAATATCAAAGGAACTTTCATATTGAAAACCTATTTTCCCAAAAAACATCGTTTAAGGCCTCAAAATAGCCCTGAAAGTTAAAAACTGCTAAAAATAGTAAATTACCAAAATTGCCAGAAAACTGTTTTGAGCCAGTTGGAAAAGATGAGTGGCCACCGATATTCACCTGAATCAATCCTCCCTCCTTAGGTATAAATGGTCTCCATTGCGTTGAGTTCTCAGGGGAAAGGGAAAAGCATTTGCTGAATATGCATCTTGATGAGCTGCTTGCCTTATTAGAGAAGTTTCACTACTTAGCTTGTTGAAGGTTGTCACGAACATGTGGCCGTAAGGGTTGGACCTTTTTAACCAGTCTGGATACATGAGATTATTTTGTGCAGAAGGAATCTTTACACTTTGTTGCAATCTTGTCGACCTGCTTCTGTTGGATAGAAGGTGCTTGGGCTGAGGCTGTAGTTGTTGCAGTATCCTTTTGTTCGCCTTTTGAACAAATTGTGAAGAAGATGAATTTTGTAGTATGAGATACTACCTTGCAACAATGTTTAGGTGGAACAATATTCAGAACTACTGAGGGTATTTTGTAGAGATGACCCCCCAGAGAAACGATGACACTGCGGGGTTGAGACTCATAAACAACATGGAATCTCCACATATATGGCTGGCCCAAGAGAATATCACAGACATCCAGTGGGGCAACATCACATAATACCTCATCCTTGAAGGGATGGATACTGTATGACAATCGACAATGTTGGCTGACACAAATATCTCATCCTTGGAGAAGCCACCTGATGTTGTATGGCTGCAGATGTGGTGTTGTCGACAATCCCAATTGTTTGATGACCTCTTCTAAGATGAGGTTCTTCTGGCTTCCACCATCAAAAATAAAATGCAGCGGGTTTCCCTTCACCCACATTTGTGAATGAAAAAGTTGCTCCCCCTCTTCAAGATTTGTTGGTTCTTCTGGTTGAATTGCTGCAGTCATGAAAATAGTAGTGGGGTTTGCGTCGATGATCTGTCTTTTACCAGTATTTTCATAATCAAATTTTGAATCAGGGTTCAAATCCTTGTCTTTAATATCGGCCACCAATGACTGTTTTGAGAAACATTCATCGGTGTTGTTCCAGGGGCTTTTGTGGAAATCACACCATTTTCCGGTGTCCTTATTTGTCTTCCCATGACCCTTCTTTTCCTGTGGCTTGGAATGGAGACTGTTTGTTAGGGCCGTATTTGTCATACTTTGGTTGTTGTAGATTTGTAGACTCAAACTCTCGTTTGTTCCAGTGCTTAAATTTTTGCTCAATTTTAACAACATATTGATAAGCAACACCGAGTGATGATATGTCTAGACAATCCATTTCAGTTTGGATGTATCTGTGTAGAGCCCCACAATATTTCAGAACAAAATGTCGTTTAGATTCTTTGATACCCATATTGGTGCACAAGGTATGGAAGGTATTGGTGAACTACATAACTTCTTGGCCCCTCTCTTGTTGCAATGTGGTCCATCTCATGTACTAGTCATCATAGTTTCCAACATGGTAATACTATTCCTTTACCGCATCCACAAAAAACTCCAAGTGGGCTCAACCCCATATATTCTAGACTCCTCTGTGGAAATTTGCTCCCAGTAAGTTTCCCACCAATGTTTGACATGAGGGAGATATTTAAGGAGTGTGAAGGTGATCTTTTATCTATCGGAAAAATTGTGAACAGAGAAATAACCTTCTAGCCAAGTTAACCATTTGTCTAGGGCTTCTGCATCTATCTGTCCTTCAAATTCAGGAATATCAAAATTAACATGTACCTTGAAAGGTGAGGTGCCTCCAAAGTGGTTGTTTGATGAATACATGCATGTTGCTATCGATGGGCATTGAAGGATGTGGGAAAAATTCTCCATCATTTTGTCCCTCTGTCGCGTGAGAGCTTGCTCAAGCAATAGATTGATAGGATAGTTTGCTCCGTCGTTTTTCTTTTATTCTGCCATTGAGGGTTTCTTGTGTGTGCGAGAGTGATTTTCCTAAAGAGAGACAAGATCAAGACCCAACTTTCTATACTCGGACCTCATCGAGGACATGCACTGAAAAAATGATCAAGAGAAGCCTGCTCTGATGCCACTGATCTAGTTTATTTTCGACAGGAAATGAGAGCGGAGATATAATGAAGAAATGCATAGAGATATTGAGTATATCAAATAATATAACAAAAATGTATCATATATGCAACCATAAACACAAAGATACAGTAATACATGATTTCTATTAATGAAATAAATGTACAGAGACGGTAAAAATACAGAGTGAAAGACTCGCTAGAATGGTGGCAGTTGATCTCTGAGAAGAGATGTGAGGGCTACCTGCATTTCCAAGAAGATGATTACAATGAGGCTCTGAAGGCATTTTTACAATAGGTAGGAATGAAAAAAACCCTACACATCCAAAAAACTAACCCTAGGAGATGAAGCGCCAAAATTCATGTGGGCCCCGTTTGGGTAAGTTAGTACATCAACTTCCCCGGTTCATAATTTTTGCATATGATCTCTGTTTTAGGTGCATGATAAACTATTGGAAAGGTATGGTTGTGGAGATTCATTTTAGGTGAAATATCGAAGGAAAATTGATATTTCAAACCTGTTATCCCAAAAACATCGCTTAGGGCCTCAAAATGGCCCCGAAAGTTAAAAACTGCTAAAAATAGTAAATTACCAAAATTGCCAGAAAACTATTTTTTGCCAGTTGGAAAAGGTGGGTATCCACTAATATCCACTTGGATTAATCCTCCCTCCTTAGTAATCAATGGAATCCATTGCGTTGAGTGCCCGTGGGAGAGGGAAAAGCATTTGTTGAATCTGCATCTTGATGAGCTACTTGCCTTGTTGGAGAAGTTGCACTGCTTAGCTTGTTGAAGGTTGTCACAAACATGTGGATGGAAGGGTTGGACCATTTTAACCAGTCTGGATACATGATATTCTTTTGTGTAGAAGGAATATTTACACTTTGTTGCAATATTTTCGACCTTCTTTTGTTTGATAGAAGGTTCTTGGGCCGAGGCTGTAGTGGTTGCAGTATCCTTCTGTTCACTTTTTGAACAGATTGTCAAAAAGATGAATTTTGTGGTATGAGATACTAAATTGCGGCACTGTTTAGGTGGAACAATAGTCAGAACTACCTATGGTATTCTGTAGAGATGATCCCCCAGAGAAACAATGACACTGTGGGGTTGAGACTCATAAACAACATGGTGTCTCCACATATATGGCTGGCCCAAGAGAACATCACAGACAGCTAGTGAGGCAACATCAAATAATACCTCATCCTTGAAGGGATGGATGCTGTATGAAAACTGACACTAATGGTTGATATGAAGATCTTGAACTTGGCGAAGCCACCCAATGTTGTATGGTTGTGGGTGGGGTGTTTTCGACAATCCCAATTGTTTGACGACCTTTGTCGAGATGAGGTTCTTCTGGCTTCCGCTATCAACAATAAAATGCAGCGGGGTCCCCTTCACCCACATATGTGAATGAAAAAGGAACTCCCCCTCTCCAGGATCTGTTGTTTCTTCTGGTTGAATTGTTTTGGTCACGACAATAGCAGTGGGGTTTGCATCGATGATTTGTATTTTACCGGTATTTTCAGAGTCAGATTCTGAATCAGGGTTCAAATCCTTGTCTTTGATCTTGGACACTAATGAATATTATGAGTGAAATTCATCAGTGTTGTGCTAGGGGTTTTGGTAGAAATCAAACCATTTTTTGGTGTCCTTCTTTGTCTTCCTGTGACCCATCTTTTCCTATTGCTTGGACTGATTTTTGGGAGACTGTTTGTTAGGGCCATCTTTTTCATACTTTGGTTGTTGTGGATTTGCAGACCCAAACTCTCGTTTGTTCTAGTGCTTAAATTTCTGCTCGATTTTAACAACATATCGATAAACAACACCAAGTGATGAGATGTCTAGAAAATCCATTTCAGTTTGGATGTATTTGTGTAGAGCCCCATGGTATTTTATAACCAAATGATGTTTGTATTATTTGATACCCATATTGGTGTGCAAGGTATGGAAGGCATTGGTGAACTAAGTAACAACTTGTCCCCTCTCTTTCCGCAGTGTGGTCCATCTCTTGTACTGCTCCTCATAGTTGCCAATAGGGTAATATTGTTCCTTTACAACATCCACAAAAAAATCCCAAGTGGGCTTGGCCCCATATATTCCAGACTCCTCTGTGGAACTTTTCTCCCAGTAAGTTTCCCACCAATGTTTGACATGAGGGAGAGATTTTAGGAGTGCGAAGGTGATCTTTTCTCTGTCGAAAAAATTGTGAACATAGAAATAACCTTATAGCAGAGTTAACCATTTGTCTAGGGCTTCTGCATCTATCTGTCCTTCAAATACAGGAATATCAAAATTAACTTGTACCTTGAAAGGTGAGGTGCCTCCAAAGTGGTTGTTTGACAAAGATGCGCCTGTTGCTATCGACAAGCATTGAATATTGTGGTAAAAAATTCTCCATCATTTCATTCCTCTGTCGCCTGAGATCTTTCTCAAGCAACAGATTGATAGGATCGTCTGCTCTGTCATTTTTCTTTTCTTCCGCCATTGAGGGTTTCTTGGATGTAGGACATCGATTGTGCTAAAGAGAGACAAGATCAAGACCCAACTTTCTATACTTGGACCTCATCGGGGACATGCACTGAAAAAATGATCAAGAGCAGCCTACTATGATACCACTGATCCAGATTATTTTCGGCAGGAAATGAGAGTGGAGATATAAAAAAGAAATGCACAGAGATATCATGGATATCCAATAATATAACATAAATGTATTAGAGATGCAACCATAAACACATAGATACAGTAATACATGATTTCTATTAATGAAATAAATGTACAAAGATTGTAAAGATATAGAGTGAAAGACTCTCTAGAATGGTGACAACTGATCTCTGAGAAGAGATATGATGACTACTCGCATTCGCAAGAACATGATTACAATGAGGTCCTAAAGGAATTTTTACAATAGACAAGAATTCCCAAAACCCTATACATCCAAAAACCTAACCCTAGGAGATGAAGCACCAAAAGTCATGTGGGCCCCATTTGGGTAAGTTAGTACATCAACTTCCCCGGGTCGTAACTTTTGCATACGATCTTCGTTTTAGGCACATGATAGCCCGTTGGAAAGGTATCGTCGTGGATATTCATTTTAGACACAATATCAAAGGATATTTGATATTGCAAACCTGTTATCCAAAAAAAACATCGTTTAGGGCCTTAAAACGGTCTCGGAAGTTAAAAACTGCTAAAAATAGTAAATTACCAAAATTGCCAGAAAGTTGTTTTGAGCTAATTGGAAAAGGTGGGTGGCCACTGATATCCACCTAGATCAATCCTCCCTCCTTAGTAAGAAATGGTATCCATTGTGTTGAGTGCCCGGGGGAGAGGGAGAAGTGTTTGATGAATCTGCATCTTGATGAGTTGCTTGCCTTGTTGGAGAAGTTGCACTGTTAGCTTGTTTAAAGTTGTCATGAACATGTGGCTGGAAGGGTTGGAATTTTTTAACCAGTCTGTATACATGAGATTATTTTGTGCAGAAGGAATATTTACACTTTTTTGAAATCTTGTTGACCTGCCTCTATTGGATAGAAGGTGCTTGGGCCGAGGTTGTAGTGGTTGCAGTATCCTTTTGTTCCCATTCTAGACAGATTGTGAAGAAGATGAATTTTGTAGTATGAGATACTACCTTGTGGCTCTGTTTAGGTAGAACAGTAGTTAGAACTACCTCTAGTATTTTGTAGAGATGACCCCCTAGAGAAACAATGACACTGCGGGGTCAAGACTCATAAATAACATGGCATCTCCACATATATGGATGGCCCAAGAGAACATCACATACATCTAGTAGGGAAACATTACATAATACCTCATACTTGAAGGGATGGATGCCGTATGACAATAAACACTGTTGGCTGACACGAATATCTTGTCCTTTTTGAAGCCACCTGATGTTGTATGGATGTAGGTGTGGCATTGTTGAAAATCACAATTGTTTGATGACCTCTACTAAGATGAGGTTCTTTTGGCTTCCACTATCAACAATAAAATGTAGTGGGGTCCCCTTCACCTACATTTGTGAATGAAAAAGGTGCTCCCCCTCTTCAGGATCTATTGGTTCTTCTGGTTGAATTGTTTTGGTCGCGACAATAGCAGTGGTGTCTGCGTCGATGATCTATCTTTTACCAATATTTTCAGAATCAGATTCTGAATCTGGGTTCGAATACTTGTCTTTGATCTTGACCACCAATGACTTTTTTGAGTGAAATTCATCAGTGTTGTGCCAGGGGATTTTGTGGAAATCGAGCCATTTTTCGGTGTCCTTCTTTGTCTTCCTGTGACCCTTCTTTTCCCGTGGCTTTTATTGGTTTTCGAGAGACTGTTTGTTAGGGTCGTATTTGTCATTCTTTAGTTTTTGTGGATTTGCAGACCCTAACTCTCATTTTTTCTATTGCTTAAATTTTTTCTCGATTTTAACAACATATCGATTAGCAACACCGAGTGATGAGATGTCCAGAAAATCCATTTTAGTTTGGATTTATCTATGTAGATCCCCACGGTATTTCAGAACCAAATTGCATTCAGAGTCTTTGATACCCATCTTGGTGCACAAGGTATGGAAGGTATTGGTGAACTACAAAACTTCTTGGCCCCTCTCTTTCCGCAGTGTTGTCCATCTCATGTACTGGTCCTCATAGTTGCCAACAGGGTAATATTGTTCCTTTATCGCATCCACAAAAAAATCCCAAGTGGGCTTGACCCCATATATTCCAGACTCCTCTGTGGTACTTTGATCCTAGTAAGTTTCCAACCAATTTTTGACATGAGGGAGAGCTTTAACGAGTGCGAAGGTGATCTTTTCTCTGTCGAAAAAATTGTGAACAGAGAAATAACCATCTAGCAGAGTTAATCATTTGTCTAGGGCTTCTGCATCTATATGTCTTTCAAATACAGGAATATAAAAATTAACTTGTACCTTGAAAGGCAAGGTGCCTCCAAAGTGGTTGTTTGATGAAGATGCGCCTGTTGCTATCGACAGGCGTTGAAGGATGTGGGAAAAATTCTCCATCATTTCGTCCCTCTGTCGCGTGAGAGCTTGCTCAAGAAATAGATTGATAGGATCGTCTGCTATGTCGTTTTTATTTTCTTCTGCCATTGAGGGTTTCTTGGGTGTGCGAGAGCAATTTTCCTCAAGAGAGACAAGCTCGAGACCCAACTTTCTATACTCAGACCTCATTGGGGACATGCACTGAAAAAACGATCAAGATCAGCGTGCTTTGATATCACTGATCCAGATTATTTTCTGTAGGAAATGAGAGTGGAGATATAATAAAGAAATGCATAGAGATATCGTGGATATCCAATAAAAAAATAAAAAAAGTATTAGAGATGCAACCATAAACATAGACATACAATAATACACGATTTGTATTAATGAAATAAATGTACAGAGACTGTAAAAATAAAGAGTGAAAAACTCGCTAGAATGGTGGCAGCTAAACTCTGAGAAGAGATGTGACAGCTACTTGCATTCACAAGAAGATGATTACAATGAGACTCTGAAGGCCTTTTTACAATAGACAAGAATTCCAAAAACCCTAGACATCCCAAAACCTAACCCTAGGAGGTGAAGCGCCAAAATTCGTGTGGGCCCCGTTTGGGTAAGTTAGTACATCAACTTCCCCGAGTCATAACTTTTGCGTACGATCTCCGTTTTAGGCGCACTATAGCTTGTTGGAAAGGTATCATTGTGGAGATTCATTTTAGGTGCAATATTGAAGGAACGTATATATTTCAAACCTTTTATCCAAAAAAACATTGTTTAGGGCCTCAAAATGGCCACGAAAGTTAAAAACTATTAAAAATAGTAAATTACCAAAATTGCCAGAAAACTGTTTTGAGCCAGTTGGAAAAGGTGGGTGGCCACCGATATCCACCTGGATAAATCCTCCTTCTTTAGGAAGCAATGGTATCCATTGCATTGAGTTCCCAGGGGAGAGGGAAAAGTGTTTGTTGAATTTGCATCTTGATGAGCTTCTTTCCTTGTTGGAGAAGTTTCACTACTTAGCTTGTTGAAGGTTGTCACGAACATGTGGTCGGAAGGGTTGGAACGTTTTAACCAGTTTGGATACATGAGATTCTTTTGTGCAGAAGGAATATTTACACTTTGTTGCAATCTTATCGAACTGCTTTTGTTGGATAGAAGGTGCTTGGGTCGAGGCTATAGTCATTGCAATATCCTTCTGTTCACCTTTTGAACATATTGTGAAGAAGCTGAATTTTGTAGTATGAGATACGACCTTGTAGCACTGTTTAGGTGGAACAATAGTCAGAACTACCACTGGTATTTTGTAGATATGACGACCCAGAGAAACAATGACACTACGAGGTTGAGACTCATAAAGAGAATGGAATCTCCACATATATGGCTGGCCCAAGAGAACATCACAGACATCCAGTGGGGAAACATCACATAATACCTCATCCTTGAAGGGTTGGATGTTGTATAACAATCGACACTGTTGGCTGACACGAAGATCTTGTCCTTGGTGAAGCCAACGGATGTTGTATGGCTACGGGTGTGGTGTTGTCGACAATCCCAACTTTTTGATGAACTCTGCTGAGATGAGGATCTTCTGGCTTCCCCTATCAAAAATAAAATGCAACGGGGTCCCCTTCACCCACATCTGTGAATGAAGAAGGAACTCCCCCTCTTCAGGATCTGTTGGATCTTCTAGTTGAATTGCTATGGTCACGACAATAACAGTGGGGTCTACGTCGATGATCTATCTTTTACTAGTATTTTCATAATCAGATTTTGAATCAGGGTTCAGATCCTTGTCTTTGATCTTGGCCACCAATGATTGTTTTCAGAAACATTCATCGGTGTTGTGCCAAGGGATTTTGTGGAAATCACATCATTTTCCTGTGTCCTTCTTTGTCTTCCTGTGACCCTTCCTTTTTCTGTGGCTTGGACTAGTTTTCTGGAGACTTTTTGTTAGGGTCGTCTTTGTCATACTTTGGTTGTTGCAGATTTCCAAACCTGAAATCCTTTTTGTTCTGGTGCTTAAATTTCTACTCAATTTTAACAACATATCGATAAGCAACACCGAGTGATGAGATGTCTAGAAAATCCATTTCAGTTTGGATGTATCTGTGTAGATCCCCATGGTGCTTCAGAACCAAATGTCATTTGGAGTCTTTGATACCCATCTTGGTGTGCAAGGTATGGAAGGTATTGGTGAACTACATAACTGCTTGGCCCCTCTCTTGCCGCAATGTGGTCCATCTCATGTATTGGTCCTCATATTTTCCAATAGGGTAATACTGTTCCTTTACCGCATCCACAAAAAAATCCCAAGTGGGCTCGACCCCATATATTCCAGACTCCTCTGTGGAACTTTTCTCCTAGTAAGTTTTCCACCAATGTTTGACATGAGGGAGAAATTTCAGGAGTGCGAAGGTGATCTTTTCTCTGTCGAAAAAATTGTGAACACAGAAATAACCTTATAGCAGAGTTAACCATTTGTCTAGGGCTTCTGCATCTATCTGTCCTTCAAATACAAGAATATCAAAATTAACTTGTACCTTGAAAGGCGAGGTGCCTCCAAAGTGGTTGTTTGATGAAGATGCACTTGTTTCTATCGACGGACATTGAAGGATGTGGGAAAAATTCTCCATCATTTCGTCCCTCTATCGCGTGAGAGATTGCTCAGGCAAAAAATTGATAGGATTGTATGCTCCGTCGTTTTCCTTTTCTTCCTCCATTGAGGGTTTCTTAGGAGTGCGAGAGCGATTGTCCTTAAGAGAGACAAGATAGAAACCCAATTTTCTATACTCGGACCTCGTCGGGTGTAATGTCCCCCACCTCTTAGAGAGGTGATGAGGAGACTCAGTGGCCTAGGCACCCCCACTAGGTCATAGTCTCACACCGAGGGGGGGAAAAGTCAAGAAATTAAAAGTTATATTTTTAAGTTGACTTAAGAAACGAAAAGGATAAATAAGTAAAAGATAACTCAACATAAGAATAGAAGATTAACCCTGGGAGTTAACCTAACTCAACAAATAATTAGAAGGAAAAGTATAAGTAAGAGGCTGGGGCGCACCTATTACTCATTTTGGTTTTGGATTAGCATTTGCTATTGCTCTTGAGCATTCAGTTTGGGGGTTTTGCTGTACAAACCCTTGTGAGCAACTCAGTGGTGAAATATCCACTCACCTTGTTCTGCATCTTGGTCTCGGGGATGAAAGAATCCTCCACACCATTCTAGTCTCATCCCATCTCCATCTAGTGCTTCAGAAGGTAGCAGGCCATATTGTTCTTGTGTTTCCAGCAAGGGTGCACCATCATCTAGAGGGAGGTTCGATCCAGCTTATCTTGAGGGCCTGGGGCCATTCCGACAGTTGGGTTTTGTTTGCAGGGGCAGGACCACCAGTTTGAGGGATTTTTTGGAGGGTTATCATCAATCTACATTTGTCTGCAGATTGGGACGTTTTGGAGCCATAGGGGACGTCCTGTGATTCAGTAAAACTCAGATCTAGGGAGATCTTCTTGAGATCTGAGTCCGAAACTTCTCCCATTAGATTCTCATATCCCGATCTATATTCTTGGAGAGTTTTAGATCATTTGGAGGCCTCCTTCATCAGGGCCGAACCAGCTAGGGTTTTAGTCATCCAGTGGGGCACACCATTCAGTGAGGAATTCAGATCTACGGGGTTTGATAGTGGATTTGGGAATTTGGACACCTGGGTTGTCCTTACAGTCACCCGATCTATCATTTGGCACATTTCTAGGGTGATTGGACACTTTTGGTAGTAGGGCTGAATTATTGAGGGCTTCAGCATTCTAGCAGGATGTGGCACTTTCTAGCTTGGAGGTTGAGAATTAGTACATCTCAGATCTGCTTGATTCAGTATTCATTGTATATCTAGCCTTTGGAGGCTTATTTTGTATTTTCGGGAGCCTTTTGTAGCAGCTCATATCTATTTCTTGTACGACCATCTGAGGTTTATGCCAGATCGACCATCTATTGTATTGATCTTACATTGCTCATAACAAAAAGGTCAAATCTTTGCTTGTGCTTCTACATCTTGAATATATTGTGATCTCCATGTGCTGATGAATCTTGTATGTGCTTAATAAATCAATAAATTAGTAGTATTTAGTGATTCCAAGAAAGAATTTGGCTTGGGATCATTACAGTGGTATTAGAGCCTCGACCCTCCAAACCTGTGGAGAGATCGGTGCATGCAGAAGTACAGGGGAATTGTTATGGGTCGGAGGAAGAAAAACAATAGTGAAACAGAGGCAGAAATGGAAGGGTCAGGAGACGACCACGAGCCTTAGGGCTTGGCTCTCTTAGTAGTCGAATTTGGTAAGTTCCAGCAAAACATGAACTGCACAGAAAGCACATTGGTCCGACAGTTGGATGAGTATCAGGAAACCAACAGAAGGGGACAATATGAAATCTCTAAAACCTTGAATAAAGTTGATGAGAATCTATAGAAAATGAATGAGAACCAAACTAGGATAACTGACCTTCTGATGCAAGTAACCCATCGAGGCAAATATCCTGATACGTATGGGAATAAGGAGGCTGGAGGGTCCGATGGAACCCATGAGGAAGTCAGATATAACCCGGAGAAAGCACCGGGATCCGAAGGATGTCTTGGAGGTGGCACATTCCATGGGCGGATGGGTAGCAGGACCAATCATAGGCCATATGTGCCAGTGTTCATAGATGAACCACTAGGCCAACACTTAGGTAGCAGAGCTAACCCCAGACCATACATGCCCACATTCATAGATGAGCAAGGGAAACATGAACAGGTTGAAGATTTTGTGGAACAATTAGCTAGGAGTACCAAGGAATACTACAGCTTAGATATGAAAGTTCAAAGACAGATGTCCCTAGACCAGTATTGTCAACTCAGGTTCAGAAACCGGCATAGGACGAACCACAGGGGAAACTTTGAGTTTGAGGGAAGGGCATGGAAGATAGAGATTCCATACTTTGATGGTACGGCTAAGATGACAACACAAGCATGGGTGCAAAAGCTAGATACTTACCTGCAACTTAACCCCATGAGAGAGATGGAGGCCATCAAGTTTTCCACTATGTACTTGGATGGAAAGGCCCAT
>JZKD02S1679448.1:632936-658658 GCA_000966675.3 Picea glauca
TCGACCATCTATTGTATTGATCTTACATTGCTCATAATAAAAAGGTCAGATCTTTGCTTGTGCTTCTACATCTTGAATATATTGTGATATCCATGTGTTGATGAATCTTGTATGCGCTTAATAACTCAATAAATTAGTAGTAGTTAGTGATTCCAAGAAATAATTTGGCTTGGGATCATTACATCGAGGACATGCACTGAAAAAACGATCAAGAGAAGGCTGCTCTGATACCATTGATCTGGATTATTTTCGGAAGGAAATGAGAGCGAAGATATAATAAATAAATGCACAGAGATATCGAGCATATCCAATAATATAACATAAATGTATCATATATGCAACCATAAACATAGAGATACAGTAATACATGATTTCTATTAATGAAATAAATGTATAGAGACTATAAAAATATAGAGTGAAAGACTCACTAGAATGGTGGCAGCTGATCTCTGAGAAGAGATGTGACGGCTACTCACATTCACAAGAAGATGATTACAATGAGGCTCTGAAGGCATTTTTACAATAGATAGGAATGCCCAAAACCCTAGACATCCAAAAACCCAACCTTAGGAGATGAAGTGCCAAAAGTCATGTGGGCCCCGTTTGGGTAAGTTAGTACATCAACTTCCTCGGGTCGTAACTTTTTCATATGATCTCTGTTTTAGGCGCATGATAGCCCGTTGGAAAGGTATCATCATGGAGATTAATTTTAGGTGCAATATAGAATAAATTTACATATTGAAAACTTATTTTCCCAATAAACATCGTTTAGGGCCTCAAAATGGCCCCAAAAGTTAAAAACTGCTAAAAATAGTAAATTACCAAAATTACGAGAAAACTGTTTTGAGCCAGTTGGAAAAGGTGGGTGGCCACTGATATCCACCTGGATCATTTGAGAATGATGATGTCATGGTAAGTTTGTTTCTACAAACCTTATCAGGAAGAGCGTATAAATGGTATACAATGTTTCCCAGTAGATCCATTTGTTCATTTAATGACCTCAAAGCTATATTCCTAACTATGTTTTTCCCTCCAATTGCTTATCATACCCTTCTCACCGATTTCGCCCAGATTGGTTAGAGAAAGAATGGAAGGATAAGAGATTTTAATATCAGGTTCAATAAAACCTTGAGTAGGATTCCAGAAGATAAAAGACCAAATGACCCAGTCATCCTTGGTTGCTATAAGAATGCAATGCCCCCGAATGTAAAATATGCTATCAAAACATCCGAAATGGATACTTTGGAGGAGGAAATGACTAAATCCATTGATATGTAAGAAATTATGATTGAAACAGGTGTCAACCTTGACATTATACTAGGAAGAGTACACAACCAGCTGGGAGAATTAAATATTGATAACCAAGGAGCTTCCAGTTCAAGAAATAACATAGAATTCAAGCCTTGACTGACTCAAAACCAAACGATTGGAGGAGGATTTTTCAAGGGAACCATATCTGATGTAAAGGTTGATCCTATGGTAGCACATGAAACTAAGCAAAGAATCAAAATTGCATATATGAATAGAACCATAAAAAAAATGTAGAATGAGATAACCAAACTAAGAAGAGGAGATAATTACATGCCAAACCCAAGAATTCCAATCCTAGAGAAATGGAGGAACCCTTTCTAAGAAAACAGGGTGAGATTTGAAAACAAGGATAACCTGCAAAGACCAAGGGTTACCAAGAAACCTACTCCAAATGTGGTTGTTATGAATGATGTCTATGACGAGCAATTAATCGAGCAAGAGAATTATTACTCACTTGATGAGAGCTTTGAAACTGTGTAAATGGATGGATGTGAGATGTCCATGTATATATTTGAATAGGACAACAAGAATCCCAACTCGCAAGAAAAAGTCACCCAGACAAGAGGGTTTGTAAATAGACCAAAAAATAAAGGAGACTCTGATAAAGAGAACCAAAAATAAAAATAAAAGGAAAAAACAAATGAGAAAAGAACAAATGAGAAAGTGATGGATGATGTTGGAAGTAAAAGGAAACACATGACATTAAAATCCACTCAAATGACATATAATGTTGTAGAATATTTGAGTAAATTATTGATAACCCTTCCCTTTATAGAAGTGGTGAAGATTCATGTTGGGATAGGGGAAAACCCATATTTCAACACTACAACAACGCACCAACAAAACCCTAACTACCAACCCTTTTGACAACACCTGCGAAGCTGATGAAGTCTCGCCCGAGGTAGAGGCAGGGGCGGTTATGGGACTCAGGTGTCTGCAACCTTAGTTGGGACACATATCTGTGATTGTAATACTTAATAGAGCACTTAGCACCGATAGTTCATCAATATTCAAACACTATCTACTTCGCAGGTAAAACATGGCATCTCATCATTCATCCAGATCTAATGTATCTAAGCACTTATCGTAGAGACGTAGGTTAGATCTAACAAATTCAGGCACTAAGCACATTCATATAAGTCAAATCTAACGTCCATATACATCATTAGCACAAAGAATAAATAGATCTATCTATCTATATAAAGCACTTAGCAATTAAATACATAAACACATCAACACATTGCACGAAGAAGAGCAACACAACATATACGTGGTTCACCCTGTTAGCACCATGATTTTCATGGCTAAGGTTAGAGGTTTGTCAACAATTTGCAAAGTCATGCCTGTCAGCACCCATGTTTCTTTTATGCATGGCATCATATAATATCTTGAAGGGCCATTTTCAAAAGGAATCTTATCATTTATTTATTCCTATTTCAATTTGCAACTGTGCACTGCAAAATTCACTGCGCACCGCACAGAGGATGATGTCACGCAGAGGATGTTGTTGCACAGAAAATGTTGTCGCGTAGTGGATTTCGTCATGTATAGGATGTTTTCGTGCAAAGAAGGTTTTCGCGCATAGGATGTTGTCGTGCAGTGGGCTATCGCACAGTGGATTTTCTTGCGCACGGGCTACAAGTTGCAATGCGCAAATTACTGGTTTAGTGGTCAACTTCAAGATCTATTTACGACCAATTGGAGAATAATTTTGAAAATCACCAAGAGGTTTGTTTCTAGGACAAACCAAATAATTAAAACCTCTCTCATATTTTTACAATGTGTCACGAATTGGGAGATTAAAAGGAATCTTTGAGCCTTATTTTTCGGTTTTCGTGATTTCCTGTTCGAGACATGTTTTTGAGACACGTATTCCGGCCAGATGGAGATGAATTTCAAGAAACCGAGAGTGTTTTTTCTTGATAACAATATTAAATACAAATACCTCTCTCAGTTTCTAAAAATAGTTTTTTATCAGTGATATACGATGTCATCTTTAACGCCTATTTTACCAGTTTGTTGCGCATTATGCTGCGTTTTTTGCTGTAGGTTACTATTGTGTAGAAGACTTGCTATGCAGGGATGATAGAGTTTCCATTAGTGAAAATGATGGCTCACAAAAACCATATGGTCAAATTTGGATCATGATCAATGACTGTAAAGAATATTTCGGTTACGATTATGATTTGGTAAAGTCAGATTTTCTATTTTTAGTGAATCCGTTGAAGTTATTGTTCTCTTTCAAAGAAATCAGATCCATGATTCCATAAGAGAGTAGATCGACCCTAACAGCCAAGGGTGACATTAGATTTCTATATAAGGGGATCATTTTTATGTAAACAGGGTTGGTTGGCAATTTTGAGAAAACGACTGCTATTGTATGTAATCTGAGTTTTTGGACCAAAATTTAATGCAAAGGTCCCGTGATTTGATGAAAAGATTCTAGTTTTTATAGTCATATGTGTTGTGTCTTTTTCTTTTTGTCTATCTTTCCTTTTACCTTTTATTTAATATCTCATACTGTCTATTTCGAACGAATTTTTGAACCTATGGATTCGTTGTACAACACCCCTTGTTCGCACCACTTAGACAAAATGTTTTCCTCTCAAGATAACTCTAAATTCATTCACAATGACACTCTTGAGTTACTTTCTATGTTTTTCTCCCACCACACTTTACAGTTTACACTGAAAGATGTTTCTTGCCTAGCCTTCTCCTCTCGAATCCAGTAACTGAGTCATTTGTTTTGTCTCTTCCTCATATTGACCCCATAGCCCAAGTTTTCCCTTTCTGCGCCAATATAACCAGAAACCATTTTACCATAGGTGTCAAATCTAGCCATTGTTTTCAAAATCATATCCTGCATGGAGACCATGCCATTTTTGAGAGAGACCTCTCCAAATCCAAAATGCTAGTTTTGGGTCTCAAAGTTGGTTGAAAAAGTTACCTTCGTCATCTGTTTACCAACCAAATAGATTTACGGAGTGATAACATTCTAGCGCCGTTGTCGGGGATGTAATTGAATGAAACTTTCCCTGGGCAGAACGACATTGTTTCAGTTCTAAGGTTTGAGAGCAGTAGACACTTAGGCACATATTGGTTGTATTTCTGCTTTGGAGACTCTACACATCAGAAAATCAGTTGAAGGTGATTACATTGGCAGAAGAATCCAGAGCTAAAGTTTTCATGGTGAATCCAATCAAGCTTTGAATGTGTTTCAAAGGCTCCACTAGAGAATGAGACCTGTTGACAGAGATATGGAAGAGCAGTATGGGAAAATAAGGTACTTGAGCTTAAGTTTAGTTCAAGAAGTACTTTTTTGTGTTATCAATATCTTCTTGTCCTTTCTTGAGTTTTTCAAAAGAATATTTCTTCACTTACTGCGTTCAAATGAATCCCAGAGATCTACCCTTGTGTATCCTTCATTTCAAACTGTAGGTATACCTCCTTCTTGTATAGCTGATATTCACCAAGCTCCTTCCTCTGAGCCATGTGATGTTCATGATCATTCTTTTGAGCTTAATGAAACCAAAGATGAGCTTGTACCTTCTGTTCTTAATCCTACACCCTCCAAGATTCAAGAAAGATACAGTCCTCTTAAATTTCCTTCCATCCTTCATGACTTTCCTCTGAAACATTATAAGTATCTTCCTAGGTTCGATGGAGATATTGATGGATAGTCAGCTGAAAAACATATTCAAGTCTTTGAGAATTTCATAGACCTTTTTGAGATTGAACATGATGATGTGTCTATGAGGTCCTTTTCTCATTCCTTACAAGTATATGCCAAAGCATGGTTCAGGCATTTGTAGCCTCAGTTGATTAGCTCGTGGGATGAGATGAAAGAATCTTTCTGTAGGTTTTGGGGTGAGAAAAAGTCATGGGATCTACTCTCAGAGTTTTATGCCATGAGAAGAATGAAATATGAAACCATCTCAAATTTCAGTAGGAGGTTTGCTAGTCTTTATTATAAACTGCCTAAAGAATTCCAACCTCCTGAAGTTGCTTCCATGCTCTATTATGTAACAACCTTTCAACCAGACTTATATTTTCTTTTGATGGAGAGGAAGTCTATGTCTTTCCAGTAGATGTTCAACAATGCTCAGGAAGTTGAAGAAACTATTCAAGCATGTAAATAGATTCGAAATGAGGAGTTGGATGCTAAAGATCATGAAAATGAATATGAACAAAGAACAATTGAATTGAATCTTGAGAAGAGGGTCAATAATTTCATATGTCCTCTTGAAGTTTTAAATGTTGATGATTTTGCAAAGGATTATATTCCTCTTATTGAAAAAGAAGGTGCTAACTTAGATTTCGATCCATTCCATGATAAGCTGGAGATCGATTGTTTTATGTATTCATTTGTAGACAGTCAGGAAAATGAATTTGCAAATCAACTTGTTGAAGAGCAGGTTGATGTACCAAGATTTTTCCTATTAGATGACATTACAGATGTTGCTAATTTGTCTTTATATGATAAACATGATGATGATTACGATGTTGAATTCCTAGAACAACCAGCTACATGTTCTCTATCAAAAAATGTTCATTTTCAACAGTGTAATGAGAGAAATCAGCCTACATATCACAGTTACAAAGAAAAAGGTAAGAATAGTGAAAATCTTTGTAAGAGCACAAAGATTTCAAATCTTACCTATTTTATTCTGATCAGACTTCTTTTCTTCAACATAGAGCTTCTTAAACTAAGTAGAGTACTATGCACTAGAGAACATATATACACATAGAGATTTCATAGTTTTAGGATGAATCTTTTCACAAAGCTTCTTCTTCCTTAGTTCCCAACAATCATAGTTTTAGGTCTCGACAATGGAACCATTTGTTGGGACAGGGGCAGACCCAGGGTTCAACACTACAACATCGCACCAACAAAACCCTAACTACCGACCCTTTCGGCAACACCTATGAAGAAGATGAAGTCTCACATGAGGTAGAGGCAGGGGTGGTTTCAGGACTCAGGTGTTTGCAACCTTAGATAGGACACATATCTATGATTGTAATACTTAACAGAGCACTTAGCACCGATAATTCATCAATATTCAACAACTATCTACTTCACAGGTAAAACAGGGCATCACATCATTCATCTAGATCTGATGTATCTAAGCACTTATCGTAGAGACGTAGGTTAGATCTAACATATTCTGGCACTAAGCACATTCGTATAAGTCATATCTAACATCCATATACATCATTAGCACAAAGCATAAACAGATCTATCTATCTATATCAACCACTTAGCAAGTAAAGACATAAACACATCAACACATTGCATGAAGCAGAGCAACACAACATATACGTGGTTCACCCCCACCCTGGGGCTACGTCCACCAACTCTTCTCCTTTATTATCTTTTTCAATAGGTTACATGCACAGAGCCTCAAAACCCTACTCCGCCTAGGACAGGATATCTACACATCTCGCTAGATCCTCCTTCCCCGAGTGTATCTAAGCACGCAGCCTTCCACAACCTCTTACAAGGACTTGCACTTATCTCTAAAAGTCTCACACATTATGCATAGAGCACTTACAATCCTTTAATCACATAGATTTAGCACTTAACCATTCGTAACTCTCTATCTCTATCTTCACTCACTACATCGCCTTAACATCTATTTATACTTTACAAAATAGGCCTAAACATGGGTAAAGACATGGGCCGACATCCCATACCTGTTACATAATTCCAAATCCCAAAAAGGACCCAAAAAGGAGCTGCGATCCTGCAATCTCTTCTTCGTCTTGCGCTCCTCCTTCGACAGGCTGTCGAAGTCCCAAAATAGGTCAAACTTGACCAAGGATTTCCCAAAACTTGGTCAAGAGCCAAAAATTCCCTAGCAAAGATAGAACATTTTGAACTTGTTGGAAGATCCATCTGAACGAGCATAAGCTATCGTTACCAGTCCTAAACAAACCCTTGTCCAGTCGAATTCCAAGATGAGAGGTAAAATTCCTCCTGCTTACATTTCTATTGAAAATGATGATGTTTCACTGCATAATTGTTTAGTTGACACTGGTGAAATGAACAATATCATGCCACTGGTGGTCATGGAGGCGTTGGACATGAGTTACACCAAGTATTATGAGACCGGTGAAATTATATCTGCAATTCATTCTAGAAAAGTGCCATCTTACAGAGAAATCAAGGACTTTTATGCTTGGATTACAACAGCCCCCCATATCATTACAATTTTCAATATTATTGTGGTAGACCTTCCTCCAACATATGGAGTTGTAATAGGAAGAGACTGGATGTCTCTGATTGGAGGATATATAATGAACGATGGAAGTTGTATGCTGCTGCCAGGAAAAGAAGGAGAAATGATTTAAGTGCCCCTTGAACCTAGAAAACCCTTCTTCTTTAAAAATAAGGACAATGAATTGATGGAGGATTATATAGATGCTAGAATTGGAAACTACACTATCCTAGACATAGAGCATAATGAAAATCTGGAGCAATTGCAAGACATAGAGAATCATGAGTATATGTTTGAAGGGTACTGGAGGATGTCCTTTTATGGAGCTTGTTCGAACTCTATAAATGGATTTGGAATTGTTCTTATGAGTCCAAGTAATATTATGCATCCACACACTATTATATTGGAGTTTTCATGCATCAATTATGAGACAGAGTATGAAGCTTTGATTCAGGGGATGATCCTTGCACATGAGATGAAAATAGAACATCTAATTGTAAATGGATACTTAGAGTTGGTCACCAATCAGGTGAATCGGAGGTATAAAATAAAAAAGGAAAGACTTAAGTTGTATTTCAAAAGGGTTAACAAATTGATGGAATATTTCAGTTCCTTCAACATTTCTTTTATTCCAAGGGATAAGAATCACAAGGCAGATTCACTAGCCTTGGCGGCCTCATTGTCAAATCCTGATGATACCCAAAGAAAAACGTATTTCCAAGTAGAAAGAGATTTCTGACTATTCGTGCCCGATAACATTGAGTAATTGCAAGTGTATGAGAATGATGAACAACTGGATTTTTTTTTGTTAAATGATGATGATGATGAAAACGATCACTCATCTGTTGTCTCCAAATATTGTTCAGAATCCAAATCTATTTTCATGAAAGATGATCATGCTAAAGAATATCCTCGAAGAAGTTTCAGTTCGAAAGGTACAAGAAACGAGAAAAGTCAATATTGGAACTGACAGTTCCCCAAAGCATGTCAACTTGGGAGTTGATCACAGCACTGAGGAAGCATATCAATATGTTGCCTTGTTCAAAGAATACATCAATGTGTTCGCTTGGACCTATGATGATTTAAAAGATTATGATAAGACTATATTCCAACATGTCATTCCTATGAGGGAAGGAGCAAATCAAGTGAAGCAAAAAATAAGGACGATGAATCCCAAGTTGAAATATTTGGTAAATCTTGAATTGGAGAAATTGAAGAAGGCACGAATAATTTATCCCATTAGACACTCAGACTAGCTTTCAAATCCTGTAATTGTAAGAAAAAAGACTAGGGAAATCCGAATGCGTGTCGACTTCAGAGACCTTAACAAAGAAAGCATAAAGGATAGATTTCCTTTGCCTAATATGGAGTTCCTTCTCCAACAAGTTACTGAATAGGCCTACATGTTCATGTTGGATGGATTTTCAGGATATAACCAAGTCTTGGTGGTTAAAGAAGATATGACAAAGACAACATTTATCACACCTTGGGAGACATACACATATGCTAGAATGCCCTTTGGTTTGAAGAACGCTAGAACCACATTGCAGAGGGCCATGGATCATGCATTCAACGGGTTGATAGGAAATTTTATGGCGGACTATCAATATGAATTGACGGCGCATTCAAAGAAAAGGGAGGATCATATCCATCATTTGAGATTTTTTTTTTAAAGATGTAGATTATATGGTGTTTCTCTGAATCCAAAGAAATTCTTGTTCGCTGTGACTCAAGGAAAATTGTTGGGCCATATTGTATTCAAGGAAGGGATTTGCATAGATACAAAATGAATTAAAGCAATAAATGAGATAAACCCCCCAACATCCAAGAAGGGAGTCCAATAATTTTTCGGCAAGATCAATTTTGTGCGAAGATTTGTTCCTGATTATGCAAGTATCGTGAAGTCGATAAATTTGTCATTGAAAAAGGAGCAGAGGTTTGAATGAAAAATGGATACTCAAGAGGCGTTCAATAATATCAAAGGATCAATCACCACTGCTCCTGTCCTCATTAGCCCATACTTTCAAAGATATTTCACCGTCCATTCATTTGCTATAGAGACAATTGTTGCATCCATTCTTACTCAAAAGAATATTAAAGGAGAAGAACTCCCAATAAGTTTCATGATAAAAGCCCTACATGACTATGAGTTGAGGTATTCAGAACTGGAGAAGTAGGCATTGGCTCTTGTAAAAGTAGTAGCACACTTTCACACGTACGTATTGAACTCCCATGTTATTTCTTATGTTCCCTCATCACTAGTGAAGATGCTTCTGAATCGACAATTGAGAGAAGAAAAATGGGATAACTGGTCGGAAAAGATACAAGAATATGATATCGAGATTAAAACTTTAAAATCTATCAAAGGACAAGGTTTATGTAAGCTCGTCGCGAATGGGGATTCGGTCGATGGAATGATTTCAATTTCAGTTGGAGAACCATTCGCTGATTTAGAATGGTATGGAGATATTATATTCTACTTAAGGTCTAGGTAGTTTCCTATCACCATAAACCCAAAGGAGCGAAGAACACTGAAGATGAAGGCAAATCAATATGTGATGATTTCTAACATACTGTTCAAAAGAAATTACGATGGTATACTATTGATATGCGTTGATGAAAATCAATCCCAATGACTAATAAGAGAATTCCATGAGGGAATATGCGATAGAAAATTTGCACCTATTGCAACCACCCACAAGATAATAAGAGTAGGATTCTACTGGCCATCGATTTTTAGAGACTTATATTCCACGATAAGTAAGTGTTTGTCATGTCAGCAATTTTCAAGAAAAATGAAGAGATTTGTGATGCCTTTGCAGCCCATAATTGTAGAACAATCGTTCTCCCAATGGGGACTTGATGTTGTCGGGCTAATTAATCCGAAGTCTAGCAAGGGGCACATATATATTCTCATAGCTACTGATTACTTCACTAAATGGATGGAAGAGGTTGAATTATATAAGGTTGATGCTGAATAGCTAATTAAATTCCTCAAAGACAATATTTTGTTGAGATTTGGTGTCCCAGATAAATTTATCACAGACAATGGTTCGATTTTCACCGGGTCGAAGTTTACGGAGTTTTTCGGAGAGTATGGAATCATCATGGCTCAATCATCGAATTATTATTGACAAGGAAATGGCCTCAATGAATCCACAAACAAAACAATTGTTTAGATATTGAAGAAAACCATTAACAAGAATCAAAGGAATTGGCATCTAAAGCTGACGAATGCATTATGGGAAAGCATAACAACTCCGAAGGATAGCACCGCGATGTATCCATATCTATTGGTTTATGGGAAAGAAGTGAAAATGTCGATTAGTCTCGAGCTCAATGCATTGATTTATGTGGTAAGTACTAAAGATGCAGAAGACAGTGGAGAATCAATCAGTTGTTGAAGTTGGAAGAAGAACGAAGAAAAGCCCTGAATCGAAATTATTAGAGGTAGCAGAGTGTCAAAAAATATTTCGATCAGAGCAGAATTGTAAATAATTTCTAGAAGGGAGACTTGGTGCTACTTTGGAACAAGGCCAAGGAGAAACCGTCCATGCATACAAAGTTCGAAGCACTCTGGATCAGACCATACATCGTCAAGAATATCTTGGGTTTTAACTCCTATATGCTCCAAGACATGAAGGGTAAAATACTAATGTTTCCTGTCAATGGTCAATATTTGAAAGGTTTATTCTCTTAAGACTTTTTGATTCTCATTGTACATAATTTATTTTATTTTATTTTTATTTATTATTTTTTCAGTTTGTATATTATTACTCTGACTCCATAGCCCAATGGACAGAAGCACCTGGTCATGAAAGGATATGGATTCTTGACAACCCACACGGGGCTATCATACCATAGTTGGAGCCAGTTGTTGAGATCAATTCTCGCTTACAGAATTTCCCTCCCCTTCTCTATTTTCCCAACTCCTTTTGTCCTTTTATTTTCCCTCTTCTATACTTACCCTAATTCCCCTTTTCTTTTTTCCCTTCTATTCTCCCTTTCTAGTTCTTATACTTAGTCATTTTTCCAAAATGATGGGTTCATGGGTTGGAGGATTCATGGATACTCATCTCCATCCACACTCTCACATCATGAGTCTGACCGATTGTCACATTAATCTATACTTAACCGGTTTTTGCAGTCGCGGGTTCCTGAGTTGGTAGCTTTCAAGATTTCGCCCTTGTTTCGTGAACTACATTTTGTACCTGAATGATCCATGATCTACATTTTGGCCATTCAATTTCCTGATATCCTAAGTATCTCATCCCTCCTATGATCAGTATGATCGATCACATTACAACACTTATCCAATTCTTAACCTTTTTCAACAGTGGGTTCGTGGGTTCACAAAAGTCCCAAATGTTATTTTCTTTTGTCCATCCCCACCACCTTCGTTCTTTTCCCAAGACACATTTAGTATGGTTTAATTCTAATAACTCATCATGCAGGTCCCATAAAGACTGTCATTAATAGGTTAAGAGCTTGAGGAATTTCCTCATTAAACCACATTAAAGCATGATTTGTAGAAGATTACATATTATCTATCAAGAAATCGTTTCTAATATTATCTGGACCAAAAGAATGCTCTCATCAACTTATGGTAGTATCATCTCGACAACAGTTTTGTGGAGATACTTTGAACATTTTTGGATGAGAGGATCAAAATTTCAGTGGTCTAGAGCATACTCTTATTATTCATCCCCTTCTTCTCAAAAGGAAGTAATTTGGACATACAAAATTGTGTGTGCAGGTTGTGTTCCTGAATGTTTTGACTACAAGGAATTGGTTTCTTGGTGCACTAAGAGATATATACCGAGCCAACGGATGATTCCAATCCAGGACCATTCTCATGCCGTTCTTTCTCCGCAAGTATTCCGTAAAATGCTGAAACTCCTAGATACGACACTAACCTTCAAAGGTGCAGATTGCAGAGACTTCTTGAAAAAAAATGACAACGACCTAGATATATTACCTGAATTCTTGGAGAATCCCAAAACCATCCCTGAAGATATTACCATATTGCAGGTCAACCTTTTCAAAAAACCATTTCGGGAAATTTCCTAGTTATTTACCAGAGTTATGGGCCAAGAAAATACTTCCAGCATCTCCCATATGATTCTTTACATTTTATACTTTAATGTCAAGGAGCATGCCATTTTTGATTGGGGGAATTTGATTTCTATTGAAATCTCTTCCCAATTGTTTCAATATAAAAAGGATAAAAAATTATTTATGTCTTCTTATTTGGTTTTCGCGATAGCACATTGCCGTCAGTTCCCTAAATTGTCTATATGCAATAATGTGAATTGTGAATTTGACCTTGTCACCTTTTGGTACCAAAGGGTTGTTGTTTGGATGAGATACCCCAAGAATATCTGCTCAAGCTAGTAAATTCCTAGATAGAAAGGGGAATTTTGAACAAATGGAGAGTTACAATGTCATCAAGATTTTTGGTTCCAAGGAAAATCATTCCTTTCTACGATGCCATATATCCAACATAATGTTTTTTTATAGAAGTTTAAAGGAAATATAACTTTTGGTTTCACTTTTTTCATGAAAAATGAAAAAAGCAATCCATTCCTTTGGCTTGGAAAGTTGGGGATTTTGTATTCAGAAGTATGAACAAAATTGATGAATTTGCAAACCACTTCCACAACTTGAATATCAAGTATGCTGAAAAGATCAGAGGGTTTGACCCTAACAAAATATTTGTGGAACATATGTTAACAATGGGTTTTAGCAATTCATTTATCCACACTGTTATAGGAGAAGAAGAAGATAATCACCTGGGCAACCCTACCCACAGTGTTGGCAACTTAGAGACAATACTCAGTACAAATGAACTATACAAACATAGAGGAAAAGGTCCCAGTGAGAAGAGTGCCCAGTCCCCAACTTTCAATCCTAAGACTACAACACCTCAGAGTAGTGATCCAATGGCCCACCCATATAAGAAGGTAACCAATAGTAGTTCAGGTGGAGAAGGAGATAAGAACCGCCCTCTAGGAAAAATTGAAAGCTCACATAAACTTCCTTTGAGGAAGAAGAGGAAGAATATTGTACAAGAGGAAGAAGAGCATCGTGTAGAAAGTGAACTCAATATATTTTCCCTCGAAGATACAGAACTCGAGGATGAGATTGAGAAGATGTTTCCTAACATTGATTAGCCAGGAGGCGCAGCCCACCAAAATCAGTCATTGGAAATTGTTGAAAATGAGATATTTGATGAAGAAGAATCATTTGTGTTTCAGAGCGTTGTTTTTTACAACGAGTCTACAAAATTAATTATTGAGAAGAGTGATGTGAAGAATAAAATGGGGAAATCTCATTCAAAGGTTAAACTAAGAAATATGCAGCCTTCCCAAATTTCCAGAATTCATAAAGCAACTGGCGATGCATTGTACGATTCCATTGGTGGTCTCGAAGTAGAAAATATAAAGTTAGAGGAAAGGATTAATGAACTTGAAGAGACTTTGATTCCTCTTCAACTCCTTTCCATCCCTTTGAAGATTGTTAGACCCGCCACACCCACAGCCAAAATAAGAGGATCCTCAAGCTTACTCACATCAGCCAGGATCTATGTGGAGAATAATATCAAGAAAAGAATGGCACTTATTACAGAAGCTTGGGAAATTTCAAAAAGAATGATTTATTTTGGCTCAAGGGTGCATGCCTTCCTTGAATATCCACAGGTCGACCTAAAATGTGAAGAAGGTTTCTACCTTGATGCTGTGGTACCCTTTGGTATTAAAGTTTCCAACATGTCAGAGTTAAAGAGAAGAGGGGAGGACATTCCCTCTCCAAGTTGGATCAAGATGTCGAATGCCTGCTGGAAAGAGAAAATAAAGAACTTGAACAACATTGTTCAAGCGTGCAACCAGGACATAACAAGGAGAGAAGAGTTTTTCAAAATACTCACAGAGGTGGACCTAGCCAGAAGCACTAACGAGGTCCAAGATTCCAAGTTGATCCTCAACTCGTTGTTCCTAAAAAAAAATAGTTCGATGAGCAAGTTGATATTTTTAAAGGATTTTCAATTGAAAAATTCTATGGCATAATTGAATATGATGAGAATGCCATAGATAAAAGGCTAGTATATTATTTCGTAAAAAATTAGGATATTGAAGAAATGTTATATGGCATTTCCATTGATCTCCTTCACTTGGAGGGTGAGTTGTTCAATATTAAAATATGGCATGAAGTCAACGTGGCACCTATGAAAAGTTACATCGAAGAATGGTTCAATAAGGCTATTGACAAACTGACAAATGAAGGGAAAGAAGCAGTTGAGACAGTTCTCGTAACCGTCAATGAAAACAATAAAAGGACATTAGGGAAAAAGTGAAGAGGAGAGCGACCATTATAGTAAGTTTATGTTGATCACATCTTTCTTTTCTTTATCAAGTCCTTCATCTAGTTACTCCACCTCTTTCACTAGAAAGGTTTAATTGAAGACTGATAAATCCTTTTTTTATTCTTACCAGGTCTTGATGATTCTTCTATTGCCCACCGTATTCTTTCTAAAATATTATTTCTTGTATTTATTTTCTTTATGGTCCGTAGGAGCCCCAATCCTAGTATTTAAGACAAACACATTTACAATTTCAAGAATATGTAATAGACTATATATTTTTTGAAATTCCAAGAAAACTATTTTGGGAACAATCTCGACTGTGCATTGTAACCCTGTTTTCAGAATATAAAGTATTTGAGGTTGATATATCATTATATTTATTTGAGATGCCCATGTGTCTACTCTGTTAAAGTCCTCTTATGCATGCATATCATCTTCTTTTTTATTTTATGTGATCAAAAATATTTATCCCAAACTATGATGGATGTGAGGAAATTTGTCTTATTTGCTTTAAATGTGTGATTCTTGGTCCTTTATTAGGAACTTTCTTTAAAAAGAGAACAATTTTTTTTTCTTTCACTTTATTGTAATATTTTTGTTTCTTTGAATTACTATAACAAACTTTTGTCTAGTCCCACATTTTGAATATTTTAAAAATCTCAAGAAAATCTAAAGAGGAGTACCACCTCTATAAAAATGAAGGGGGATTTACATCCTCATGAGGTTGACGTTTCGGTCCTAATGGATTCAAGAGTCAACACTTTTATACCTCAAGGTGTCATGTTATTAATTTGTTTGATGAGTTGAACCACATTTTCATTTTCCATTTGTTCCTATCATACCTCTACAATCCAATCTAGTAGTAGTAAGGATAAGGCAAAGAGGGACCCTTCCTCCTCATATTTCCTAGAAAAAGCATTGGCCACCACAATATTCTTTCCATTTTTGTATGCAATCTCATAATCATAACCTAACATCTCAGTGACCCACTTGTGCTATCTGGTAAAAACAACCATTTTTCCAAAAAGTACTTGAATTTATGATGATTTGTCTTGATCTAGAAGGGCCTCTCAATACGATACAAGTTCCATGTATCGACAACATGAAGGATGGCCATCATTTCTTTCTCATAGGTGGAATTTCCCAAGTTTCAATCACAAAATTGTTTAATGGTGAACACCAATGGGTATCCCTCTTGCATCAACACTACTCAAAGACCTTTTCTAGAGGCATCACATTCTAGGATAAAAGTATTAGAGAAATTGAGCACTGCTAAGGTTGGAGTAGTACACATGGATTCCTTGAAGGCATGAAAGGGTACCTCTGTTGCATCATTACACACAAAGACATTCTTCTTGACAAAGGTAGTTATTGGGATTGTAATTTGACCATAATTCTCCACTAAGTTTTAGTAGCATCTATAAGACCTAAGAAACCACATACTCTTTTTAGAATCTTAGGCTATAGCTAATATTTCATAGCCTCAATTTTCTTGAGATTCATTTTCACCCTTGTCCTATTGATGATGTGACCCAAGTATTCCACTTCAAAAGTGCCAAAAGCACATTTGGAATGTTTGAGGAACAATTAGTTATGAGAATATTTGTAGGGATTTATCAACATGCTCGACATGTTCCTCCCACATATTGATATAAATCAAAATATTGTTAAAGAAGACAATAACAAAGTTGCACAAAGGGCCAAACAATATTGTTCATGAAGATCATGAAAGCGGATGGGGAATTACAAAGAACAAAAGAAATAACTAAAAACTGATAATGCCCTTCATGTATTTGGAAGGAAGTCTTAGGAATTCCTACCTTCTTCATTTGGATTTGGTGATTCACTTAACGAATATCTAGTTTAGTGAATAAATAGGCACCATGAAGCTCATCTAAGAGGTCATCAATGATGGGTATGGGATTTTTTTCTTTGACCATCAACATATTAATAGCATGGAAGTTTGGGCACAAGAGCTAGTTGCCTTCTTTCTACAATACCATGACTATTGGGAAGAGTAGGGGCTAGTATTAGGATGTACCATGCCAACCTCCAACAATTCTTGAATGATCTATTCAATATCATTTTTTGTATGAAAAAGGATGGTGATAAATATTGAAATAAGGAAATTGACTATCTTGAATTAGTGGTATACCATGATCACGCTTACCACATGGAGGAGATAATCCATGAGGTGTTTCAAATACTTGTCGAAGTTTATCTTAAACTAAATACAAACATGGATGATTTTAAGGATGGAAATTTATCTTAAAATGTAGAAACCTTCACAAATCTTACTGGTCCTTAATATGAAAACTGTAAAATGTTTGGCAACATTATTGTAAAAATATTCAAATTTATAAGGATTTTATATAGTTCTATAAAATTTTGGCTACTCTTGAGGTAAAATAATTTTATCCTATAGAATTTGGGTGAATCATTTATATAAAAAATGGAAATTTGTGAATCGTTTTTTGGGAAAAAGCATGGAAAAATAGCCCATGCGCAAAATTTAGCTCCTAAAATTTTCCATGATTGAAAATTAGTGTGATTTTTTTTTTGCGGGGATCTATCCATAATTTGGATGGCATTGAATTGGAAAATGATGCATGAGTGGCCTTCAATATTGACGATATTTTCCATATGGTGAGAGTCGATAATTTCTGGTGAACTAGCTTGGAGATTTTTAAGGGTGTGTTTATGACCCCTCCTTATTGAAGCTCAAGTATAACTCCTTGAAATGATATATTGTAAACATACCTGATGTGAGTAGGAAATCCCGCTTACGGACTTATCATTTAAGGGCTCTAATCATGCATGCAGAAAATGACCATTTAAAGGCCTCTACTTTTTCCTATTCTCCCAACACAAAACACCACATTCATGCAATACAAAGGTGAAAACAAGATTAGGTAACTCTACCTTGAATCCTTCATTTGATGTTGATCCCTTCACTTTCACTCGCTCCTTGGCTACAAGCCTCCTCCCAAACATGACCTGCATTCACGCATGGACAAACAGAGAGATGCAAACATGCATTTCATATACTAATTGTTGGGTTAGATGTGACAATATCATAAAATAAATACACAATTTGAACACATGATATGGTGGGATGAAAAAAGTATTCCTTTTTGTATTAATCTTCACAAGAGTAAACTTACAATATGTGGCCAACACTGCTCCTCGAGCCTGGTCCTGGGCTCCTCTTCACAATACACCAACAACTCAACCTCACAATACAATTGTAGGAAATTGGAGCAAAGTGGGGATAAATTTGTGCAGAGTTTCTATACTCTTCTTCTTCTCTTCAAATGGGACCCCTACCCCTTTCTTTTATAGGTAGTTATCCGATTGAATGACTGGCCATAGGCAATCAAACGGTTTTAGCAATTTCCTGAAACTTTGTTTCCCATCTGCAACTTTCCATTTTTCATGCTTTTGTCAGTATATGTGGGCTGTAGAAGGTCTGCATTCATATTCTTGAGTGCACACATGGGTTGTAGAAGGCCAGGGTGCATATGGCTCAAAAAGAGGGATTCTTAGAAGAGCTTGGCTCAAGAAATTAGAAAATAGTAGGGCTTGAGGCCAAGTATGTAGGCTAGGTGAAAATTAGGCTTATAACAGATGCCCCCTAAAGTGTGAGGTTAGAAGAGCATCTGATGGCCGAAATACTTTACCAATCTTTATCAATGTGCCAAGTGAGTGAGCCCAAGGACCATTATTCAGTAGATGCCATCTGTAAAACAACATTTTGTCTTTCTGAGGCGAGCATACCCATGCTCAGGATAAAAAACTAAAATCATGGATGCCAATCAAATACACTGCATATCCATGTCATAAAACTATATAAAGTGTATCCGCAAGCAATACACAACGGATCTACATCTCAAAATCAAAAGATATACATGTATAGTATCCATCTTCAAGAAGCTAAGTGTCATTTGATGGTTGAAGATGATGCTTTCAGAGATCGAGCAACAACTTCAAGATCTTCAAAAATTGGGTAAGAGTGTAATATGAGTGTATGAATTCACTACCCAGAGGTCTTCAACAACTCATCATGAATAGACAAGAGGATCCTGATGATCAAACATAAAACTTCATTGATTTTGAACAAGGATTTTGATTGGTAGTTTAGGATGGTCGGGCATGAGGGAAAGAGACAAACTACCTAAAGGCCGACACGAGCTTGGTAAAAACTTCCCTTGGACAGAAACATGACAAATGATGAGACTTGGGCAGCATGATATTGACATAAGTTGACGATGCAGGAGGCAATGCCAACTCTCCATATGTTCGGAATAATAACCAAATGGAGGAGGACATAGCTCTGTGAGAACAACTTCCTAAGGTCACATTATATCCTAGATCTTTGACGAACAAATGAAAATATGTGCTTTGTCCAAGGGCGACTCATTGTGCTACCAACAAAAAGAAAATACTTTTCCCTTCCTCTTTTTGGGGTATATTTATTTTTTTCTTCTTTTTTAATAATTTTGGAAATCTTGAAAAAGAATGAAAGAATGATACGTTACAAAGGAGGATGAAGCATTGCAAACATACTAGTTCCAAGCGCACGGAACACAGGGATGCTCAGGGCAAAGGGACATATGGAGGAAAAGGACACTCGAAAAAAATCCTCCATGGGACAAAGGTGTCAAGACACAGAGGTAAAGTGCTACAGGGATTGCGTATAAGGCATGCTTCAGATGGTTCATTTGAGAACAACATGGAGCCGTCATTAGGCCAAATACGCAATTATGCAAATGCGATTAATAAGACACACAATGGTAATGTCCTTCGATGTAATTTTAATGAGCCCAGGGAAGGTAAGCTCGACGGTTTTTCATATTTAGAGAGTCTGAAAAAACGTAAAAGGAGACTCCTCTGGGGTACCTTTTTCGAAAATATTCTAGTCGGTTTGAAAAAGGGGTAAACTAGCACCGAAAAAATGTCTATTCAAAACCATTTTAGAGAGTGTGATAAAGACAAGGTCACTCGGCAATTTTTTCATTTTTAAGGAGTCTGAAAAAAGCTTAACTATGGACTCCGTCAGGAATGTTCTTCTAGACCATTTTAACGAGTGTGACAGAATAAGGTCACTCGATGATCTTTTCAATTTTAGGGAGTCTGAAAAGAGCTTAAATATGGACTCTGTGAGGGTTCCTTTTTCGTAAATTTAGTCCCTCAGGCCCGAAAAAGGGTTAAAATCCTACCTGAGAATGCTCTTCTAGAGAACTGAAGTTCCTAGAGTATACCTTTGTTCGTACAGTTGACCATCTGGACCAAAAAAGGGGTAAACTACCGTCAGACAGACGTGCCTTCAAATTTCAGTTTAACGAACATGAAATACAACAAGATTGCTCGACAATATTTTCATGTTTTAAAGGGTCTGAAAAGGGCCTAAAAGAAGACCTGCGGGGGCTATGACTCATGTATGAAACTAGTTCAGGTAGAGCCCGTTGCTAGGCTCAGACTAAGAGTCTCTTCAATAGTCAACTTGGAAAGTCTCCCAAAAGGGAAGAAAACACAAACCACGGTGTAAGTCCTCCCACGATATAGAAAACATAGTCATGGTTTCAAGGATAGCCTCATCTGAAGGAAATTCAAAATACGAGAAATCACGTAAACAAGGGTCGACAATCCCAAAGGGTGAAGTAAATTGACCATACTCCATATGACGATGGAGGTTCTAGCCAAGATTGACAGAGTCTATCAGCAATGAATCACAAGCATGAGGGCTTAAGGATCTACAAACAACGATATCAGACTCAGAAGGATACTCATGCCCACTTGGACCAAGAGGGGGAAGCAAGGGCTCCCATGCCCCCATTGGATAAACCAATGGATCAATTGTTGATTCCAAGTCTCGAGAAGGAAAACATGATTACACAGGTTCTTGCTCAGAAGAAATTGAACATCGAGTATAAGACGCCACATAATTAACTCATGGTGGGTTGGAGTCTACATGAACACTAGGAACATATAAAGGGGAAACCTAAAACAACACTGAATTAGGATGGTGATTATCATATGCCAGCTGGTCAATAGTGACAATGCTTCCATTGTGAGGGAAATGCATAACCTGGAAGAGCATAGACAACACAACATTCATAGCATATACATAATCGCACCCGAGAAGCATATTGAAATCTAACGGGCCTTGCACCACTATAACATCGACAAGGACAGTCTTCCCACCTAATGAGATAGGAAACTGAGGAAGAATCCCCAAATATTCACTAGGACGTCTGTCAAAAGCCAACAACTCATGTGAAGCAGACACAAGCTCGGGAGATCACAAAACTTTCCAAACCGAGGAGGATAAAATACTTGCAGAGGCACCTTCATCCACAATACATCGATAAATGTTTGTTGAATTAACTTCAACCCTTATTTGGAAAGGTGCGACAAAAGGAAGATGAGGATCAACAAGGTCATTCCAATCAAAGGAAACCATCCTAGGGCTTGAAGGGGGTGTGCTCAGAACGACCGGAATGCCCCCTTGTTCTAAAAGTACTGAATTGGAAATGCTAAAAACATAGTCAATAGACACATCAATCCTCAAGAGAAGAGTGGGATCAGCCAAATACTGCATCGACATGACCACTTTCGCAACCAATGGATGAATTGGCTACGAGACTACAAGGTCTAAAGGCATCTCACCCCCCAAAAGAGGAGTGGGATCAACTAATGACTGCATCGGCATGACCACTTTTGCAACCAATGGTTGAATTGGCTGCGAGACTACAAGGTCTAAAGGCACCTCACCCCCCAAAAGAGGAGTGGGATCAGCTGATGACTGCATCAACATGACCAATTTCACAACCAATGGCTAAATTGGTTGCGAGACTACAAGGTCTAAAGGCACCTCAACCCCCAAAAGAGGAGTGGGATCAGCCAATGACTACATCGACATGACCACTTTCGCAACCAATGGTTGAATTGGCTGTGAGGAAACCTCAGAAGACTCAGAATCAAAAGATCTTGCAGAGAGGGACCACAATCTTTGTACCTCTGGAATGCCAAGGCACAAATGAGTAAGGTGATCTCCCTTGCAAAGCTTACAAGGGAACTTAGGTTTACATCCTATCCATATAGGTTTCTCAACAGAATCAATGCCCCCAGCATGACTAGCAGTGGTTGGTTTCACATCTCAACATGACTTGCAGAGGTTAGTGATGGGTCGATAACATGACTCGTAGAGGCTAAAGACCTATTACTAGTATGACTAGCAGGGACTGGAATTTTTTCCCCAGTATGACTTGCATAGGGTGGGTGCTTGCCCCCAACATAACTTGCGGAGGGTGGGTACTTTCCCCTAGCATAACTTGCAAAGGCTAGGTGTTGGTCTTCAACATGACTTGCAGAGGTTGTCAACCTATCTCCAACATGACTAGCAGAGGTTGGTGATTTCTTCTTCCTATTCTTCCTTTTTCTACTTCATTTAGGCTTCCGGTTACTAGTAACTATACTTTCACTAGAGGAAGGAGAAGGAGGAGGAGAAGACTTTTCTGATGAAGAAACATCAACAGGGTGCTCATGACTTAACGTGCTTAACTGAGAAGCGTCAAGAGTGTTCGGGACATTTGGAATGGTACCCAACCAAACCGGTAGTCCCACATTCAACCCATGAATGTACAAAGTGGCCATCAAAGGGACACCAACGTTTCCAAAGAAGGGAAAAACACAAGAATCACCTTGCGAAGGGGTTCCTTGGTGGTATGGTCGAGAAATTTAGCCATGAATATCTTATGCATAGGTTCTCCCCTTGCGGGATCATTCAAATCTATAAAATTCTCACACACTGACTATGGCAGACCAATGTTATCAAAACAATGCCTATAAAGAGGCGGCTCCACATTCTTAACCAGAAGACCAAAAAGTCCTCGTGACCGACAGAGTGGGTGGTCTACCACCCTAGGTCAAAGACCCAAAGCCATGAATGACTAACTCACTATGGAAAACTAGGGAGCACAGAGCACACACTAACAGTTCCTAAAGGAAAATCAAGCAAATGACTAACTAGTTGGAAGAACAGTTACACCAACCAACACTAGAGCAACTTACCAGTGCAAGTGCAACTTGAATATGAAAGCACCCTTCAGGTATACTCTGCAAATCATGGCCCGATGTATTCCCTAGGTACTGCGGTATACTCCTGTGGTCACCTGTGTAAGTCCCTAAAATAAAGGCAACTAGGTTGCCAGCTAGTGAACAATCACCAGGCAGGTACAGTCGACAGTCGGGTGGACCGCAATGAGCAGGGTATCAAGCCTGAAACCTATCAAGGGTATCGAAAGCAAGTGTTCTAGAAGACGACTGAGGACCTCGAATGGATTTGAGACCCACAAAGCTCTGTGGCAAATGTGATCAATAGAATCCCAAGACAAGTCTTCTAAATGTGTTCCCCACTACGCTTGGTCCAGCTTTGGAGGGGTTATCTTCGCTACCTTTCCACACATGACCTTGTGTTTAGCCTCTGTGTTAGAGGGGGGTCCCAGATAATTTCCACATTACTGGACTTCTACACTCCTTCGCACAAACTCGTATGTTTGTTTTAACGGCCTTGAAGAATTTCCTCTCCAACCTAATTCAAGGTCCTAACCCTAAACTAGTTGATGGACCCTACAAGCATAAAAGTCTAGTTATTTTTAATTAGCGTTCTTTTTAAGGCTTGATTTACCCAAAAGGTGTGGTAGTGAAATTGATGTTGTTAAGACTCTTGCAGAAAAAATAAATGATAAGAACACTAGCAAAGAAGGATTATCTTTCTTATTTTTCTTTTGAAATGCTTTTAAGATGAGAAGAAAACACAACACTATGCCAATTTATTTTTCTTTTTCAAATAACAATGCCAGGCAAATGCCAAGAAAGAAAGAGAAATAACAAGCTATTTTTTTTATATATACATATTTTCTTCCAATCAAAGCAGAAGTAACAAAATATTCTAAAAGAAACTGATGAATGCACAATTCATGGCCTCCCCCGACCATGAGGGGGATTTTTTTTTTTAAATGCAACTCATTTTTCTCAAAATTTCAAGCTAAAAATAAGTTTAAAAAGCTAAGAAACAGAAGAAATCTTTTAATGAAAAAGCAAGCTATGCTGGAGTCCAACCTAGGCTAAAACTTCTATGACAGAGACTATAATCAGACAAGAAAATCCTTGAAAAAATGACTCTTTATAGGAAAGAGGATGATTGCCTCTTTAAAAAAAATTCTAGACAGACACGTGATTGTCACTTCAACAGCCAGTGTATGCACGTGGGTTCTCCAAGGGTAGGGTGTGTATGCATGCGTGCAGGCCCACTACAAGCTGCATGTGCCTCTATTTCTCCTAAAAAAATAAATACAAGCATCTAAGCTCATGCAGGGAGTACTGGTATTGAAAACCAGAACCCCTTAAAGGTGCAAAAACTTACTTTGACAAAAAAGAGGCAAGAAAAATTTAGCAAAACAAAGCTAACCTGAGGTCTTACCTAACTACCGACTGCACATAGAGACCAGGAAAGGATCCAGAAGACCCCTGAGAAGGATCACTTCTAACATGGGAGAGGATGACTGCCTCTTCCCAAGAAGGATTTTCTAGATCTTTAGACACACAACTAACACTTCAGCAGCATGCGTACATATGTGGGATGACTAAAGGTAGGGCGCATGCACACGCAGGATGCCCTTCTATAGGGCGCGTATGACTCTGAGTTTTTCAAAAATAGAAAAAGAAATAGTCTGGTAAGCAAGGCAGGGAGTACTGGTATTAAGAACCGGAATCCCTAAACACTCAGACTTCTTGCAGAAACTCAAAAAAGGTAGTAAAACCAATTTCAAAATACCCAATAAAAAATCCCCAAAGAACCCTAAAGACTCCCTAGTGGAGTCGCCAATTCTGATGTGAGTGGGAAATCCTGCTTACGGACTTAGCATTTAAGGGCTCTAATCATGCATGCAGAAAATGACCATTTAAAGGCCTCTACTTTTTCATATTCTCCCAACACAAAACCCCACATTCATGCAATACAAAGGTGCAAACAAGATTAGGTAACTCTACCTTGAATCCTTCATTTGATGTCGATCCCTTCACTTTCACTCGCTCCTTGACTACCATCCTCCTCCCAAAGATGACCTGCATTCACACATGGAGAAACAAAGAGTTGCAAACATGCATTTCATATACTAATTGTTGGGTTAGATGTGACAATATCATAAAATAAATACACAATTTGAACACATGATATGGTGGGACGAAAAAAGTATTCATTTTTGTATTAATCTTCACAAGAGTAAAATTACAATATGTGGCCAACATTGCTCCTCCAACCTAGTCCTGGGCTCCTCTTCAAAATGCACCAACTACTCAACCTCACAATACAATTGCAAGAAATTGGAGTAAAGGGGGTATAAATTTGGGCAGAGTTTCTATACTCTTCTTCTTCTCTTCAAATGGGACCCCTACCCCTTTCTTTTATAGGTAGTTATCTGGTTGAAATGACTGGCCATAGGTAGTCAAATGGTTTTAGCAATTTCTTGAAACTCTGTTTCCCATCTGCAACTTTCCATTTTTCGTGCTTTTGTCAGTATACGCAGTTTGTAGAAGGCCAACATGCGTATGCATGAGTGCACACGCGGGATGTAGAAGGCTAAGGTGTGTATGGCTCATGTTATCACTCTGTAAATTTCCTAGAGGTTGAAAAGAGGAAATACACAAAGGTAACCTTAACCAACCACTTTTAAAGCTGGGATCTAGCCCTTCCAGCTTCAGAGAGGGATCTCTCTATAAGATTTAGCTTTGTTTGAATTAAGATATTAGGCTAGTTAGAGGCACGGGTTT
>JZKD02S1679448.1:665086-708233 GCA_000966675.3 Picea glauca
ATATTTTGACTTAAATTAAATAATTTTAATTAAATCTTTAGTAATCAAGTTTTAGTAATATAAGAGGGGAAAATGTGTTGATATTTTTTAATTTCAAAATCTCTTATGAGCCATTATGTTTAGATCAAAAGTTGATCGACGAGGAGACTTAAACCATATACCAATGTTTTCCAAATTTTTAGGGAGGAAGCTAAGCATATGAGCCACGAGGAGACTTAAACCATATACCGATGCTTTTTCAAATTTTTAGGGAGGAAGCTAAGCATATGAGAACATTTAGTTTCATCATGATTGGATAAAAGATGAGGGATTTGTTATCTTGGTGAACGTTGTTTGGAAGCCTTATGATGATTCCCTTGGGGAATCAGTCAATATCCAATTTGCATACAAAATTAAGAGTGTCAAGAGAGCAATGAGTGAGTGGGCACATGTGAAACATCTGAAGGAGGACCAAGAATTAGTTGCATTTGAAGGTCAAATTGTAGACTTCTTCTCTAAGGAGGTGGATGGGACTTTTGATGAAGCCGTTAGGTATTTATTAAAAGAGAAGGAACAAAAAAAAGGAGGATTTTAGTGGAAAAAGAAGCACATTGTAGACTTAAGGGTAGGGCATCATGGTTGGCTAAAGGAGATGAGAACTCGAACCTCCACTGATTTGCAAATTGTAGGAGGTACATTAATACTATATGGGGAATTTAGAGAGATAATGGTTCAATGGTTGATAGTTTCAAAGACATTGTTATGCTTGAAGTAAATCACTTTGGAAACATCTACAAAGAGGAAGAAAGGATCACTATAAAAAAAATGACCTATTTCTTTCCTAGTTGTGTATTTAAAATCTTATTGAAGAGATGCATAAAGAGCAACTTAAAGTGGCTATGCATAGTCTTTAGAGGGACAAGGGTCCAAGCCATGATGGGTGGACAAATGATTTATTTATTTATTTTTTATTTTATTTTAGTTTTTCGAGGATGTTATGAGGGGATAGAAGAATATATCCTACGTGTAGTGGAGGAATCAAGGACATAAGGGAAGGTTTAACTACTTCTAATTATAGTTTTATAACATCAATCCATAAGAAAGACAACCTTGCATCTTTTGATGGCTTTAGTCCCATGCCTTTGTGTAACTATATATATAAAATCATTGCTAAGATCATTCATTTGAGGGTTAAAATGTTACTCTCTGAATCTATCTCCGATAAGAAATTTGGTTTTCTATATGGTATAAAATTTCATGATGCAATAGGTGTTTTTCAAGCAGGTAGACACTCTTTCAAAACTGAGAAATTATCAACGATGTTATTGAAGTTAGATTTACCCAAAGCATATGATCAAGTGAGCTACATGTAATTGAGAATCGTGCCAATACATATTGGTTTTAGTGTTCTCTTTGTAAATTGGATAATGAGATACCTATCGTCAACGTTTTTTGCGGTTCTAATTAATGGTCTAACTTCAAGTTTCTTTATACCATTTAGAGGCCTTGGACAAGGATTCCCCTTGTCACCTCTAGTATTTCTCATCATAGTTGAAAAACTAAGTAGGATCCTTCTAGAGAAAATAAGATAGTGGGAAATCAAAGGTATAAAGTTGGGCATATTACTATTCTTGACTCTCTTTTTTTGTCGATGATGTGATTTTAGTTTGTGATTGTTTAAGAAGAGGTGCCTATAAGTTTAAGGAAATTCCATATATTTGTTTTACTACCACATGGATGAGGTTCAATGCACATACATATTCTATTTCTTTCAATGGGGTGGAATATGACCAAACAGGGGATCTGTTATAGCTCTTCCATTTCCAACAGTTTGATTTTGAATTAGGTTGTAAGCACCTTGGGTTATATATCAAACCAAATGATTATGATATTAATGACTAAAAATGGTTGATAGCTAAGGTAGAAAGAAGAATCAACCTTTGGTGTAATCAATGGATTTTTAGGGATGCAAGGCGTACATTGGTTAAAATGGAATTAAATCCCATTCCAATCTAATTCCATTCCTTGGAATTTATCCCCAAATGGGGCATGGAGAAAAAAAGGAAAAAAAAAACAATTTTAAGTTTTTATAGTTGGGAAAAAAGAAGACGAAATTATCCCATTTGTTAAATGGTAGGCTATTGTAAAGCCAAAATACTTTGGTGGTTGGGGACTTAAGAATATTCATCATTTTGGTAAGGCCATGGTAGTAAAGGGTTTATGGAGGATAATTACTAATACGGGTTTATGGATCCAATTTCTCAGAAATATATTGATCCTACTGCAATTGAGGAGTGGATTAGAAATCCATAAAAGAGCATCCACAATGTTTTAATAGTTTGGAACTCCATTGTCTCAACTTTTCCATTGGTTAGGAATTGGCTAGTATGGAAGGATAGGAAGGGAGACAAGGTTAGAAATAGATCAAAATCATGGTTTGAATGCGGGGAGGCATATAAACTCCTTAAGGAGACAATTGCATCCCTCTATGAATGGGGAATATACAATCAAGCTCAGGAAACCTACCCAGAGCTAACCACAATATGGTATCAAGAATGGAAATCTATTAGGATTAAATGGGAATGAAGGTGATATATAAGATGCCTACATACAAAACTTTTGAAGTTAAGCCATGTTATAATGAAGGAATCTAAGGATTATCCACTTTCATCCAAATATTTGACCTTAGGAATTTATACCCCTATGTTAGGATATAAATCTATGTTTGCCAATGTGAGACCTAAAGAAAACCAATGGTGGTGGAAACACTTATGGAAGATAAGGGCTCCTTTGGAAGCTAAAATATTCATGTGGTGGAATATTATGAATAAGTCTCTTACTTGGTAAGTCCTATAAAAAAGGAATAGACATGGCTAAGAAGATGATATCTATGCCAAGAGAGATAGAGAGAGGAAATAACTAAGCACCTTTTAATATTTTGTAGTTATTCTATGTAGGTTTCGCTTGACTTGGAAACCTTGATAGGGGTAGGGAAAGGTGGCATGGAGAAAAAATAGTTGTATGTTTGAAATCTTCATAGTTTTAGGAATACATAAAAGAGTTTAAGGCCCTACTTATCATAGTATCTTTGGGGATATCGCTATCTAGAAACACTTAAATTTGTAAAGGCATGTAAATTCCTCCTTTCCAATGTGCCCTATAGAGTAGATCTATCTTTGTCGGTTTCAATTTCTCTACAAGAGTCTCTTGTTAGAGGTGAATTTCTCATATTACTATTATTAAACACAACTTGGGATTGGGGATTTTTTTATAGGTCTTGCTAAGGAAACCTATGTTTAGGTGGATATGGGGGTTATTGTTCTTCAATGAAGGTCATTTTTTTAAATTCAAGGTTGGGATATGAGGGGGTAAAAATATCTATGTGGAGCTACTTGCCTTGAAAATTTTATTGTGAATAGTTCCTTATAAAGGGATCCTTAATTTTCACATTTTTGGTGATTCCATGGTGGTTATTAATTGGATGAAGGGGAAATACAAAATAAGAAAATTACTTTTAGGTCTTATTTATGAATAAATTATTATTATCCAATCTAATTTTTTATTCTATGTCATTCTTACATGCGTTCAAAGAGAAAAATTTAGTTGCTAATGCCCTTTCCAAAGAAGGCCTATAGTTAGTTAATGAATCCTATTTTTAATCCAAAGACTTAGTAGCAATGAATGTTGAATTCCTAGATCACTTTAAATTTCAACCCAAGGTTTGTGCAAAATGATGAGGTGCTATGCACTATGTATGCAACTACAAAAGTATTGATTCAAAACTAACATTCTGGAAAATTGCATAAACGAAATGCTCAAATTTTGGCAAGTCATTCCCCTTTTTTCATATTATTAACTTGTGAGATTCACTCTAATTCCTATGAAAATATTCAAGGGTAGATAGAGGTCTTAGTTCATTTATTATGGGATAAAGAACTAGGTTAATGCACTGATGAAACTTAGGATCCTAAGGGATTCTCTTAGAAAATCAATCGTTACAACATTTAGTAACCTTATATTTCTCATCAAACATGCTTTAAGTAATGAAAATTATAAAATTAAATCATATAAATGAAGTACACAAAGTATAAACTACATAATTCTTGTTTAAAGACATGAAGCAAAACATTGAAATGATGGAAATAACATAAATTGTATGTATAGTCTACTACATCAGCCTATAATCTTACTACAGAAGTATTTTTGTTGTTGTTGTCTATACTATCCTTGACCCGCAGGACTGGCATGTGGTTGAGATGCCATGACCCAAGGGAATCTAAGCCATCAAAATCACCTGGGGATCACACTTGGCTTGGACCACACCAACCCTTAACATGGTTGGATCTGAGGTGTCCCCAAGGGTTTTAAACCAATGACTTTCATTTACAGAGTGCCTTAACATCACACTCCCTCACCGACTGCTCTAGAACTTGGGGAAATTACTATAGAAGTATATAATCAATACTACAATGGAATTGAAAGGTAACAATATATGCATACAAGGGTTCCCATTCCTCCCCTTGAGTGGGACCTACTCAAGGATGCTGTTGAAACCCTTGTTTAAATAAACAACACTGAAATATGTAAGAAAATTGTCTTCTCTTATTCAAAATGTATCATAACAATAGGAAAATAGGTTTCCTTATGCTACAACTTTAACTATCAATAGTAATAGAGAAATGATAACAAGGAAAAAATGTGAGATTCCTAATCTATTATCCTTTTCTCCTATAAATTCTTAGAAAAAATCTAACTAAACTTCCAATCATTTCCTTGATTGATGGAAGATGTCCCTAAAAACATGAATTGTGTTTTCTAGGATCTCATCCTTATGCAATTTTAATCCTCCAATATTGTATAATTCAAATTTCTTAGAGGCCATTAATGCTACTTCGAGTGTTCGAAGCTCCTGGGGGGGGGAGGGACAAGATTCCTTGAATTGCACATTATGTACCTAGTTGTCTCAAGTCATTAGTGGAGAGGATTCAATATTTCCCTTAGTGACTTGATTCTCTCTCTCCTAGCCTTTGAATGATATTATTCTTCATAGGAAATACATGCAAAAATACTCAAATTAACTCAAGAATAAAGTGCATCACATTCATATTCAATATTTCAATTAAACAATGTGTAGATAGATGAACACACGTCATAATAACCTTGGTAATAAATTAAAAAAGGAATGAGTATTCTATATGAAGGTAAAGTCTTGGAGAAAAATGTATCAAAGGTTTATATAGTCTGGGATAAATAAGATAAATAATGAAGGCTCATCATTACCTTCCAGTTGGAGGGTTTGAACATCCCTGCGCAATAAAACAACACCTCAAAAATTATTTTTTCCTTGCTCAACCTTGTTTCTCTAATGGTTGATATTTATATGTTGCTTGTTTGAAGTCATATGCCACAATCAAGGTGGCTAGCCCTATGTTGTGATACCATGCTAGTTTATCCTCTTCCTTCCATCTCCTTCTTTCTTTTTCCTCATCCACCTCTCCTATATATATATATATAGTGGAGAAACATATGGTATTTGAACTTTATACCAATCCATATAAGTTTCATATTCCTGACAGTTTCTGTGTGTACCTATTCCTTGAAGAGGTAATCCATCAAATATTATGGAGAATGTGTTTCTAATGTTTTGAGAGCTGTGGGTACCTCTTCTCACCTATGTTGGAAAAACTATATTTCCCTTTCTATTGAATCCTTGACCATTATTTCATAATGGAAACTACCCCTCCTTGATTTTAATCCAAGATGGGGTACTAGTTCTATGTTTGAGGTCAGGGTTATGTGATTTTTCAATACCTCATCCAACATTGTTGTCTCTGCTCTGACCCATAGATGGATTCTTACTTCCTCTTCCTTGTATATCTGTAGTTCTGGAACTCTTTCCTCTTCATTGTGAACCAAGGAGAAAAATTCCCTAAGTTTCAAATCCCACACATAAGGATTGTGGGACCAACTATAAGGGTGTGGCATGCAAAATTATGCAAGTAGAATTCACAAAGTTGGTCGTTAGATCTTTAATCACTTTGTTGATAAATATTTGGGAATTCATTTTTGTTTTCTTTATCATGAGGGAGGTGGTTAGAAATATTCCTTAGTTGAAACTTGAACCATTTTCCCCTAAGGAACACATTGCATGTCCTTGTAGGGGGTCTACAAGACATCATTTCTTTTACTACTTATGTGGCTTGTTGGATAACTACCTCTAGTTCCTCAATTGTTATTACCTTTTTCTCAATCTCCTTGGTTTGTTTTTCAAATGAATCCCTTAGTTCTTCATTTCTTCCTTCAAATGCTTCTTATCATCTAGATGATGCATCTTGAAGATCTCAATTTTTTTCTCGTAAGTTTAACATCTGCTACTCAAATTGTGCCTATAATCCTATCTAGTTGTGATTTTCCTATCTTATCTCTTTGCTGCAATTTGTTTCCCTCCTGATGGGATTCCTAGAGTTGTCTTGGTAGGGCTACCTTGAGGGGTGCCCATCTGAATCAGGGTAGTTGCACCATCTCTTGAATCTTTCTTTGTTTTAGAAGAGGCTTCCCTATCTTCCTCACCTTGGATTTTTTATTTTATGCCCTTCTTTCTTACTTATTCCTAGCCTTATTCTTCTTCCTTAAGTCTATTGCTGCTACTTCTTGGCTTGAGTTGGCTTGCAAGGAAAAAATAATTCCTTTTTCATGGTAAAAGACTTGTCCCAGACCACTTGGAAAGCTTTTTTTATCCATCACAAACAATGAGTTTGATTATCCAATTCTAGGCTAATGAATCCACTCTTCCTCCCTTCACTCAGAACTTGATTCTTTGAGAGACTGTAATAGATAGTAGAGGATACTCAAGTTTTTCCTAAGCTATTGATAGTAGATTTTTCCTAGTTGGTGTAGCATCCTGAAATGGTATGTATGGACCATACTATTTCTTCCCTCAAATGTTATATGTTTCTCACACCATTCTTGTTTTCTTCTGTCTTTTCATAAACCCTAAAGAAACTTTTCTTTGCAGTAAAGTAGGGCATCTCTGTACCTTGTCCCATAGCATCTCAATAGGGAGCCCTATAATTCCGATCAACATGGGTTCACCAACTTGAATTTATAAACCCCTCACTATTGTTATGTACTCTTGTCCTTTCAAGTGTTGTAAATTCTTTACAAAATTTAAAGAAACCTCATCCTGAACCCCCTTGATCCTATTAAAGTATTCATTCCAATTTAATTTTTATAATACCTCCACTACTTTAGGATTAACATATATATTTTAGAGGGATATGTGGGTTCCCTTGTATTAAATCCAACTATCATGATGGTGTCTTCTTGCTTGGGGTTTACTTCACTTGTTTTATTGTTTTAATAATAAGCAAGAAACCTATGGATGGTTTTGATTATGATCCTAACTCATTTTCATTCATAAAAAAATCAAAATACTCTATTCTAAATAGCAAGCTTGTCCACTCGTTCTTATTCTCGGGAACAAAGAAGATTCTAGTTAGGGACTCACCTTTTTTTAGCCCCGAGTGCCCTGCATGTTGGGTAAATCTGCCTACTTTCCTTTATATATTTTGTTTCAAATATTTTGTCTTGTACCTTTCTCCTTCTATTTGAATATGGTTACCAACTTAACGAGAATTATGACCTCAAAATGAGAACTCTAGCCCCCCAAAACCATATTTTTGTGTCAAAAACACTGAAATCAACACCTAAATAAAAAATGGTGCTATCAATAGCACCCTTTTTTGGGGGATAGTTAAAATTATGACTTGTTTGAAATTTAAACCTTGATAACCAAACAAAACCCCCAAAATTGACCCTCAAATCGAAAAGTGATATTACCGGTAACACCTGCGTTTTTTTTTTAATTAAAATTATGATTTGATTGACACTGCAGTCTTAACCACTTGTACCATTATAGAGAAAAAAAACTCAAAACAACCCCTAAATTATCACTTGAAAATTTACATATAAATTTATTTATTTATTTTACATTAAAAAATAAATAAATGAAAAAAAAAACACACACTTTGCAATATTTTTTTAAAATGAAAAAAAACATATTTAAAAAAATCAATAACCCAAATTAAAAATTAAAAAAAAGTCAAAATAAAACAAAACTGAAAAAAGAAAAAAAAATAAAAAGTAAAACCTAATAAAAACCATAAAAACAAAATACAAAAACGCATCCAAAAATCAAATTTGAAAACGAAAAAATAAAAGGATTAAATTTTTTTTTAAAAAAATTACAACATAAAAAAACAAAATTAAAATATTTAAAAAAAAAAAAACTTTTAAACCAAAAAAATAATAAATAAATTATAGTTAATAAACCATTTAAGAAAAAAATTAAAAATATATATATATAATTAAAAAATAAATCATGCCCCCCTCCTCCTCCCTTTGAGCACTCACTATGACCACCCTCCATCCTCCCTCATAGACCACATCCCCCTCTCCTTCGCTCCCCTCCCTACTCTTCAACCCCCTCCTCGCCATGCGCTTCCCATGGAACCTCCCCTTGACACCCAACGTGATTCCCCTCCCTGCTCCCACACAACCCACTTCCCCCTCTCCTTAGCTCCCTTTCCCTCCCCTCGCTCCCACACAATTCACTTCCCCCTCTCCTTAACTCCCTTTCCCTCCCCACCCCCTCTTCCTGTGTCACCCACAGACTGGTCAATCTACGTGTAGCGAGGGGAGAGAGGGGGAAGGGAGGGAAAAAAAAGGCGAAGGGAGTAGAGGAGAGGGGAATGTAGGTTGTAGGAGAGGAGGGACGGTCCATAGGCGATGCAGGGAGAGAAGGGTAAGAGAGGGGGATGGGGAGGGAGATGTGGTATGAAGGGGAGGAGGCATTGAGGTCACATTGAGAACCCCTCCACTCTTCTCCCCTGCATCTAAATAATGCTTCATTTATTTTTTAAATTGTTTTTAAAATTACTTTATTTCGATTTGTTTTAAAACTTTTTTATTTTTTATTTTTTTAAATTGTTTTTTTTTTAATTATGTTTTTTTGGTTTAAAAATTATTTTTTAATTATATTTTGAATTTTTTTTAAAATAGTTTTTGATTTTTTTTTTATTAACTTGGTTTTTAAAATAATTTTCTTTTAATTTTTTCATGTTCTAATTTAGTTTTTTATTTTTACTTTAGTATTTCAACCTTTTTAAAATTTGTTTCTTTTTAAATTTGATTTTTGGTTTAATTTTGATTTTCGAAGTTTTAATTTTTTTTTTAATTTGTTTTTTTTTTAATTTTAATTTTGGGTTATTAATTTTTTGTTTTAAATGTGTTGTTTCATTTAAAAAAAACTTTACTATGTAGTGTGTTTTTTATTCATTTTATTTATTTTTTAATGTAACATAAATAAATAAATAAAAATGATTCATAAACAAATTTTTACTAGACAATTTAGAGGTTGATTTTGAGTTTTTTAATCTGTGATGGTACTAGTAGTCAAGGCCATAATGTCGATTAATTCATAATTTTAAATTCAAAAAAAGTATCGATCCATTGATAGCATCACTTTTTGATTTGAAGGTCAATTTTAGATTTTTTATTTAGTTGTCAAAATCGCGATTTCAAACACGTTAGAATTTTAACCATACCCAAAAAAAGTATGTCATCGGTAGCACCACTTTTTAATTCGAAGATAAAAAACCAAGAACTCTAAAAATTTATTGTTAAGTTAGTAACTTTATTCTTGAAAATTTTATTTACTTTTATTTGTGGTTTCTAAAAAAAATAAGCTCATTATTTACTTAGAACTTAAATATCCCTGATTAACCTCTAGATTCTCCACACTTGTAGTTCTAATAGGGTTTGAACCTTGGATTACTCAAAATTTTTGGGCTTTATCCATTTTAGGATATTTCAGCAATGTTTACCTCCACCATCATCAATAGTGTTTACCTCCACTATCAACTCAAGCTATGCACACTTTTATCAATATCCAACAATGCTTACCTCCACTATCAACTCACACAACATTTTAACTTCGTACGCATGCTTGGCCTCTTCAATCATATTCTATTTTTCAATTGGGTGGTTCAAGAGCTCACATACCTGGCTTTCCTCCAAAAATAATGCCATAAATTTCAAATTTGATTGACGACTTTTTCTTGTGATTATTCCATTGCAACTTGATTTGACTTGACTTTCCCACTTTTTACTCTCCTAACTAGCTTGCCATATCATCAAATGATCACAAAATTCATGATAACTCTACGTTAATTCCTCCTCAAGCTGAGTTTTCAACGTCTGCGTTGATATTATTTAGGTGATGGGATAACGATACTGTAATTATAGGGATAGATTATGTGTGGCATTCTTGTCTACATAAACATAATTATAAAAACTAAAATTTAAGTGGATTACTTTCATTTTGATCTTTGTATTGTGCTTGTTGTTTTTAATATATTCATCCTTTGCATGAAGTGATGTTGCTAATGAAGTTCCTGTGTAGATGCATTAGAATCTTGAGTGTGTTGTGGATGTAGAGATTAGGTCTTGTAGTCTTCTTTTATCTTGCATTCTTATATGGTAATCTCTTATAGTAGCATATTTATCTTGTAGTCTTTTATAATAAATAATAAAATCTCCCATAGTAGCATGTAGGTGTAGTCTTTTGTAGTAGCATGTTATCTCCTCTCTTATAGTATCTTGTAGGTGGAGTATTTTGTAGTTTTCTGTAGATGTATTCTTCTATAATATCGTTTATATGGAGTTTTTTGTAGTAGCCTATAAGTGTAACTTTTTGTAGTGGCTTGTAAGTCATGTCCCTTATAGTACACCATCAAAGATAAAAAAAAAAACAAGCATGCATGGTGTATGGTATATGAATGGAGGAGTGAAGTGTATGTATAAGTGAAGTGATTGGCTACATATATACAATCATGAGTGGAAATTTGAAATTGTGGTATAGAATGGAAAGATGAGGGTATGGAATGGAATGAAGATGCTTTAGCCTTTATTTTTATTTTTTTTCTTAGTTTGAATACCTTATTCTTGTTTTCCTTGGCTTCAAGGTATTGTGTATGTCTTCTTACCCATGGATAAGTAGTGATCCTTTTGATTTGTAAGATGAGAATGACTCTTTGGAAGAGAAGAAGAATAATATTGCTTGCTTCAGCTTGGAAACTTGTATTGTATGCTCAAAACAAAGTTGGTAGTTAGAATAAGAGAAGAAGCCTTAGTTCTGTTACATATTTCAATGTTGTTTGTTTAAACAAGGGTTCCAATAACATCCTTGAGTAGGGCATTGTTACGAAACAAACACCCAAATACTCTGAAAATAGAAATAGAAGTAACTCCACACCTTGAGAATTAGATAGGAGAATGAATGATAAGCCTCTCCTATGGGATAACCTCCTCTTACAATATAACAAATTTACAATATGAGACTCTTTCTAAAATCAGGTGTCCTTGGTATATATATGATGCAAAGGGTACACTCACAATTAAAGTGTCTAGCCGACCAATAAGGGAAACACTAATATAACAATATAAATGTAATAAATCAATATCTAGGGCTTAATAAGGGTCTAGCCAAATAATAAGCACACAAATAATATAATAATAGAAATGTAATAACTCAATATCTAGAACTTAACACCCCTCAATACTTGATTAGTTGTGGATGTTTCTGGATGAAGAACACATCTTCCCATGTTGCCTCATCTACTAGTAGGTTCTTCCACTTGATGAGGTACTCAATAATTGCTTGATTTCATGGTTGATCTTTGTTTCAAGGATTGCTTTTGGTCCTAGTATTATTTTCCCTTATTCATTAATCTATGGTAAAATAGTTTGAATTGGGATCTTGTAACCCTTGTTTAAGAAAGAAACATGGAATATTGGCTATACATGTGAAGATGGAGGTAACTCCAAATTGCAATCCATACTTCCAATCCTATGCAACACATTATAGGGACCATATTACTTGGGTGCTAATTTTTTGTCCTTTTCTTGTAGCTTTAGGGACATCTGTTTGTATGGTTGTAGCCCAAAAATACCCAATCTCCCACTTCAAATTCTCTTTCATTGTGATGTTGATATTATTTTTATTTCATCCTATTTTGTTGTATGACCAAGTTGTCCTTCAATAGTTGGAGAACCTCTTGTTGGTGCTCTATGTGGTCCTCCACTACTTGTACCTTCACTTTCCCTCTCAAGGGTGATGTGATGGATGAAGGATGATAGCCATAAAGTTCCATAAATGGGGATGTTTTTATGAAGTATGGAAGGATGTGTTGTACCACCATTATGCCAAGGGAAATCACTTGACCTATTGTGTTTGTTTATGATATCCAAAGCATAAAATACATATTTATTCACAATATCAATTTACCCATTGGATTGAGGATGGTAAGAGGAGTTGTGAGCCCATTGAGTACCCAAACAAGAAAATAATTCAGTTAAAAAATTAACAGTGAAAATTGGATCTATATCACTTACAATAATCTTGGGGATTCCATGTAGCTTCTTAATTGTTTCCATGAATGTTGTGGCTACTATACTTTATTTATAATAATGAGAAAGAGAGAAAACAATGGGCATACTTTGTGAGTCAATCCACCACTACCACGGTGACATTCTTCCCTTCGAACTTAGGTAGACCTGTACTAAAACCCACTGAAACCTCTTCCCAACATTGACTTGGTATGGATGATGGTTGTAAGAGACCCATGGTCTTGATTGTCTCTCCCTTATTTTGTTGGTATACTACACATTCAACCAAAAACTTTTGAACATAAATTTTAAGACTTTCCCAGAAAAAATCCCTTCTTAATCCCATGCTGAGTTTTCAGAACCTCGAATGTCCTCCTATAAGAAAAGTGTGAAATTCCAAAAGGACTTTGTAATTGATTTGGGAATTATTACATAAATATAGGCAATCTTGATACCACAGTAAATCATTATTCCACACACATTTATCTAATTCAGTTGGGTACTAATGTTGTTGTTGAATGGTATTCAATACCTTCTGATCTTGCTTCCATTCCAACCCTTCTTCTTCCACCCAATTAGATTGAAAAATAGAAATATCACAACATAAGCACTATGTGTCTTCTTCTTTCCATGAAAGTGCATATTCCACCACATTTTGTTTTCCTTTTTGTATACAATTTCAAAGTCATAATCTAGCATATTTGTAACCCATTTTTGTTTCTCTTCTGAAGATAATTATTGTTCTAAGAAGTACTTCAAACTATCATGATCTATTTTTACCTTGAAGTGTCTTCCTATTAAGTAAGGGAATTGTTTCTTAATTGCATGTAACATGGCCAACATTTCCTTTTCATAAATGGGTTTGAGTAAGTTATGTCCTTTAAGTTGCTCCCTTCAAAGGAAAAGGGGCCTTCCTTATTGTTATATTTTGATTGCACCTCAGGTTTGGTCTATTGTTTCTACAATTATACAAAAATTAACCCAATTTGAGGTGGAAACATAAACACATTGAGATTCCTAACCATTTAGCACAACGAAAAATCAAAACTAGCAATTAGATCATACATAGGTACATAAGAATCTTAAGCCCAAAATCATGTTCTTAAAACCAAAACCACGGGGCTCCTGCACCGGGCACAATGCCCCAATTTTATTACAATGAAAATGCCAATACAATTTTGAAACCTTCCTTAGTTTCCATGCCAAGGCACTTCTCAGAAAACTCACCTGTTACGTTTTTACAACAACCTTAAAATCTTCCCCTGTAATAGCCTTTAAATACTTTGCAACAACCCTCATACTGTCCCCAAACTGCCATTTTTCCTACTGCATTCTGTCACACCTATGGAAACCTTGTTATAAGCCTATTTTCCACAAATTATACCCTATATCTTGCTGCAAACTATCTGGGTTATTTTTATGAGTAGGTCGAGCCTCTCCACAGACTAGTCGAGCCTCCTAGATAGAATCTCAAGCTTGCAACTCCCATGTTCTGGAAAATCAAGCCTCCTGGGAGCCTATCGCACCCTTTCTTGGGCTGAAAAATCCTTCTATAGGCCTATGGATTCTTTTCCTCAGTTGTAACAAACCAAAAATATCCCTCTCCCCCCCCCTTCCTAGAAATCAACAGCTGCCTCTCGCCAGCAAGATACCTGCCCAGGAAAAACATATCACAATAGACCTTCCCAAAACGTGTAAATTACAACTAACACAAAGGCCTTATAACCTCTTCCATGGTTGGACCGAGGTCACCACACTTCGACTGAAATTTCCAACCTCTATCTCACTTGTCACTCTACGCATGTGAAATGTCACAATGACATCTCTCCTTTATATACAAGTCTTAGGGGTCATCATAGAATCCCCTCCACATGTCAACATAAAATTAGACTTTCTATGTGGGTGTGAAGCCCCTACACAAACCCACAAATCCCATCACCAAGCCCCCAACTCAAAATACAAGGGGGTTTTTACCAAACGAAAGGGACAATCTAGTGCCCACGATGATTCCCACGTGCCTGGAACCTAGACCATTGGTGGGAATGGCTCCCAATTCTAAAAAATCATAAAAAATCGTTCTTATTGAGGGAGGCATTCCATCCTCCATCATCACCTGAAAGTAGTGTTATCTCCCATCCTTGGAGTAGCTCTGTCTCCCACACTCGATTGAATACCACAACTTCTCTCCAATCCTTCTGATTGGGTGCTCCCCCTGTCACTGAAACAAGTTTTTTTGTTTGGTGTGATCCCTCCCTAGAAGACTCTCGCTCATGAGTGTTGAAACATATATATTTTTCTAAACCTTAGACTAAAAATAAATTTCATTTTTGTTTAAATAAAAAGCACGAAAATGCACTTGGATAATCATCGTCGAAATGAAGTCTTCCGATCAATCCAAAGGTTTAAATGTCTTAGCAGATTATGGAGCTACCTTTTTAATTAATGAATCAATCTATATAAAGGTTTTCTTTTGAAATTTCGGGAGTCGGGGTTTCGCGAAATATGAAGGTTCGATATTGAGCATCCTCGAAGTCCCGATACTCGAACTCACGAAAGTATTAAATGTTAAGTCGGGTTCATTAACAATTAAGTGATATTAAAAAAGATTAAATCTCGTTGCAACTTCGCGATTCGGGATGCTCTCACGTATAAAGGCTTTGAATTCCTGATACCCAAAACCCCGACATTTTAAACTAATCGCAATTAATTAAGAGAGTTAAATATGATTATAATAAATTAAAACCTGTCGCGATTTCGCGTTTCGTAACTCTTAGTTTAAATTGCTTTAAAGATCCCTGAGACCCAAAACACCGAAAATTGATTAAGTGTTAGGTATGATTAATTAAGGTACTAAATGAGGATTATACTCTAATTAATCTATTGCTTAAAATTAACTCGGATATATTCAAATTTTGCACTTTTCTCGAGATATCGACCATAAATGACATTAATATCTGATTTAGGGAAATGATTCCAAATAGGATCAGATTTTAATGCCCAAATATTTTTATTAAAGGAATTAAACGTGTTGTCAGTGAAGGTATACACATGGTTTATGCGTTTAAGGAAAAAAGGATTTTTAGTTATGAATCACTTTCTTGTTTTCTTAAGAGTTGGCTTAGCGAAATAACTAGTTTTCTACATTTTCATTCTCTGTAACATGTAACAGAACTCTGAATTTTCTATCATGGCTCCACGGAAAGCACCTAAAGAAGCTGGTGAAAGTTTTGGCCAGAACACAAACATTACTTCTGATACTTCGCCCAGAAGTATAAACAAAGTTAAAACCTGGATGCATGTGTTCAACACCATACAATACAAAGTGGTAAACTGTCTTGATGATTCAAGCGACAATGAAAGGATAACTTATCTACCAAATATAAGATTATCACTCAAGAAGAACTGCATAAGATAGCAACCATGTCGATGCTTTTACCTTACACCAACATGATTAGATGGGCGTTGGATCATGTAGATATCCCGAATCGAACGATATTTAACTCTTAGAAAGTAGTTGTTGGGTCATTTCAACTGGAACACATACAAGTCATGTATAAATTGTCTGCAACATCAAACTTTGTTTATAACGTCGGTTTTCTAGTGAATTTTAATAATAAGGAGTGTGATCAGTATGGAAAGAGTTTTTCCGACCTGATCAAAGACTGGTGTTCACGCCCCGAAAAGTTCAAAGCCAAAGTTCACGATGTATATTCCATCTCATCACTTGAACCATAGTTCATGTATATAGCCATGATGATGTGCAGAATTTATGGAAAAGAGAACATGACCCATTTCTTTCTACCATGGGTTCCCATTATTCACTCGATGGTGGAAGGATTTTCTTTTGACTGGGCAAAGATATTGTTAGATAATCTAGCTAGAGAAATCTCAAAATACCAAATGAAGAAAACCAAAGGGCAACCAACTTCATTATGTATGTCAACTTATGTTATGGACGTTATTTGTTTCATGATGCTTTCCCGCTGCTGAGATGGAGTTGGACTCTAGATAGTGCAAAACCAATGCATGATTACCATTCAAAACTATGAGAAGACAAGGCAAAAGATTTATTTTATGAAATCTTTAATTGGGTAGTGGTTTCGATGAATATTGTTATATTTGGTCACCCACTGCCAAGAATTTCAGACAGGGTTATGGTTAGCCTGGGTAAAGTGGCAAACTGGTACATAGAGGAACATTTCTCTTATATCAGAATTTTCAGCTACTTGGTCCCTCCATATGCATTACCGCAATTGTTACCAGACAGACTGGTGTGTCATGAAGTTGCATGACAAACTGTACTCGGTGGGATTAGCAAAGAGCTAAAAGTCGTGCAGAAAATGGTATGGCCTTCTTTTCCTTTGACTATTGGTTCATTTTCCTTATTGGATTTCGATCACTCCAAGGTGGAGGTTGCAGCTTTAGAAGATATAAAGTTGGTTAGCATTGAATTCAAGAAGCACGACCCATAGAGGGTCGTGGGAAACCATATGTCTGGTTGCACTCTTAAAAAATATGAACACTAAGAGTCCCCTCATAACGAAATGTTTAAAGGGGTAAGATCTTATCAAGAAGTTTTGAGCTGAGTTCGAGCTCTGCTACCTGATGAAATGGTTGAGTTTTACAATTTCCAAAAACATCGAAGAAGTGGCCTACCCAAAGTATTACAAGGGAAAAGCCTAAAATATCCAGATACACAACAAACAAAGACCCATAACCCAGAAGTCAAGAGCTCTAACAAACAAGAAGCCCTAAAAAACCCAGATAGTTCTGAACTCTCCTCTCAAAAAAAGGAAATCCCAATGACAGAGGTATCTGACGACCAGTCTAAAAATCAATCAGAAACATTAAAAAAGCAAGGGGAAGACAAGCAAGGGGAACATTCCTGACAACCCCTTTGAGACTATCATGCCATTACAGCTCACCAGAGTAAATCCTAATATAGAGGCAATGTTCATAAGTGATTTCATGCCTATCCATGTCAAGGAGATACCTCCCATCGAGTTCTTTTTCAAAAAGAAAATAAAGGTCGTGGTGAAGAAAGAAATGCACCTGAAAGAGGGTGCAATGGTAAAAAAGAATAGAGTATTTTTAGATGGGAAAAAATTGGAAGAAGAAGATTTTTCTACAGAGGTGGTAGGTTCTTTGGGAGCTTTTGCAATGACCAACTTATTCTCTATTGATAACCTGAAAGAAAGGCTGAGGCAGAGGAATCAGATAATAAGCCAACTGCGAGATCAAATAAGGGATGAAAAGAATAATATTAAAAATGAGGTCAACAAAGGACTCGAATAGGAAAGAGCCAACGACAGAAAAAAAAAACTCCAATGATTTAAATCTGATCTTGAAGAAGCACACAAGACTGCTCAAGCAAGTCAGGGGCAGTACATCCAGCAAGAAGAATTAGTAAGGCAACTGCAATCTAAATTGAGTTCTACTGAAAGCAAGGTTGTAAATATAACAGTGTTTCAAGCCCAGGCATTGGAAGTGCATCAGAAGCTGGAAGCAGTACAATAAATCCTATTTTCTAAGGTAGGGATAATCCAAGATTATTTTTGGGAGATGGGTCAATCATTAGATAATATTGGTTTTAGAGAAAAAGAGGCTACTACGGCCCAAACAACCTTTTAAAATGCAGTCGTATCTTCCACTAGAGAAGAGGTACCAGTAACTCCCAGATTGACTGTCACAGAACAAATTAGGGGTGGTATCATACTAAAGGCATGGGAGTCCAATATAGCCAAGAGTAAGAAAATGGCCAAAGAAATAAAGGAATATTGTGAAGAGGCTTTTGATTTGCTAGAAATAAAATCACTAGGCATTGGAAAGGACAATTGTGCTGGAGTATTAGAGAAAATCAATGTTATAAAGCATCAACTAGACATCAAAGAAAGCTTAAATGAAGCTTAGATTGAAATTTCACATTTGAAACAAGTTGACGTCTCTCAAATGGATAAATGGCTGGTAGAGCCAAATTTACAGTTACAATCAATAAATTTTGAAGGTAAAAGGATTGAAGATAGGTTGTCGAAATTACAGAGAAAGCTATATCTTTTTTAGGCAAAGGATGTGACAAAGCCTTCAAGAATATTAGTACAATTTCTAAGCAGCTGCGTCTAGTGTCTCGATCCAGGTGAAGTAAGTACTTCAAAGAAATAATGAAGTAACACATGCATGCTCATTCTACCAATATGAGAAAGAGATAGAAAGGAACCAAGTGAAACGATTCAAGATTTTATTTTATAACCGTTAATATCTAGGAGTAAAGAAAACTCCAACCGTCTAGGATTAGTAATATTTTGTATAAATACAGTTTCAAAAGACTAAAAGAGGGCTTTTTCTTAGTCGATGGAAATGAAGAAATCTCTCCTTTTCGATAATTAAGACAAATTTCAAACTAGAGACTCCATATTTCGTCAATCCCGAGTTATGTGTTCTTCTGTTCTTTCATATTCCATCATCTTTATTCATATGTCTTTGATGAATGCCTAATCACAACTTAGTATAACATCTACTATGGTTATATCTTTATTTGGTTATCTGATTGCTTACAAATTTTCCTCTGTATTTTCTATTAGCAAACACAAGACTTGAGAGTTAGTTAGATTACCACATTTTATGCTTCATTAAAATTATCACATCATTTTTCTTCTTCTGTATCAGAGTGAGATTCTTCTGTGATTGATGCCTCACCTTGTTAACGGCTTTATGTTTTTCTTTCATCACATCCATTTTTTTCAAATTTGACTCAGACACGAAAAATAACCTCTGAATTGTTATACTATTAATTCATTTTCATGAATTTTTCTCATATAATTGAAAATAGAAAAAGAAAACATAAAAAACAACAGATCTTTTAATTTTCTTTTCTCCATGACTGTACTTGTTGCAAGACATCCTAATATAGAACCCGGTCTCACTGATCACTAGACCAACATCACTTTAACCTTGTTTAATACCATCTTAGAGACTGCTAACACCCGAGTTGAACTTGAACGTTCATGGGTAGTGATTGAACAAGACATAAGCATCTAGGAACGTTGGGAATCTAGGCAAAGACAACTTAGAAATCAACCATAGTTTCTTTCCCTAAATAATTGACTTTATTTTCATATTTTAAACTCTCTTTATTTTTTTTATGCCTTGAAATTATACTTTGAATCCTTAAGTATAAACACATGAACAACATCTTTTTGGTGCCACTGCCGGGGAACGAAGAAACGAAGTTATATTTCCCTGGGAAGAACGACATTGATAAGTTTCTTTCTTTGATAGTGAACAAAGATCAAACACTTTATAAGGCTATTATTATCCTTCACTTGGCGACTCCATGATTAATAAACTAGCTTCTAATCGAAAGAATACCAGAAAGAATCTAGACGATAAGCAGACATCCCCTATATCTGATTCCGAAAAAATTCTGAAAAGAAGGAGATACTTTAAACAGACTACTTCATCAACAGGTAAGATTTATCAACCCAAATCCACATAGTCAAATACTAAGGATCTACTTGAATAGTCGAATACCCAACTCATTTTCATAGAAACATCCATCGATAGAATTGAAACCCTAGAACCTGAGTTGGTGTTACCCGAATTTAAAACCAAAACTTTTCCAACTATCTCCTTTACCAATAGAGGTAAAAGATCTATCTCACTTCCCGCCTCGATTGACATTCCACCAGTTCCCGAGATTCGGTCTACAACCTCTCAGAATTTAGAAGAATATAATGTATACCTTGACTCGACTTCTGTTGGTTCTCCTGTGTACACTTCCTCTGAGTCCGAAGAAACCAGTCCCCTTTTTCCAGTTCCCTATTTTTCAAATTTCCCGTCTCCTAATGGTCAGTTCTATGAAACCGTTTCACTTTATCTAGACGTAACTGAAAGGTCACTACATATCCTTAAAATTATTCTCTATAATCTCCAAGTTTCCCCCTCTAAATTATTAATGGTTGCGGTCGGGGTGGTGGTGTTGGGGGAGGGGGGGTGGTCAAGTACCACCCCCACCTCCTAGAATATTTGCCAAAGTAGCTGCTAGGTATGCCCCTTTGGTCCTCCCAGTCCTTCTCCATGATCTACCTGAAAATTATATGAAAAATATGTCGAAGTTTACTGGAGAGGGAGATTTAACTGTTACCGAACAAATTAATTTCTTTGACCAATTTTCTAATATCCTTGGCCTTGAGCACGAGGATGTTTAATCGAGGCTTCTCGTTCAAACTTTCGAAGGTCAGATGAGAAAATGGTTCTGAGGACTCCTAGTAGGGTCCATAGGATCATATGATGAGTTAAAAAATGATTTTATTAGACAATGGGGAGAAAGGAAAGATCATCTCTATTATCTAACCGAGTTTGGGGCTCTAAGGAAGAAAAATTTAGAATCGGTTCTTGAGTTTACAAAAATATTCAATAAATTATATAATAAAATTCCAATTGAGGTTAAACCTTCCCAACCTGCAACAAAAGTAACTTTTGCTGGGAAATTTGATCTGTATTTCACTCTATTGTTGAGATAAAGGAGATCTCTTGATCTCACTAAAATGTAGGATGACACTGTATAAATCGAATCAAACATGATGGCCTCAGGAAAGTTAAAAACAAAATTTGAAACGGGAAATAAAGAAACTAGACAGTACAGAGAACAAGTAGGACCCTCTGGATCTGTTAGGTCTTCAAAAGATAAGATGGATGACATGGTGAGAATAATTAAATAATTTTCGAATACAATCTCAAGAATGGAATTAGACCAATCAAAGAACGATCAGTTCCCTAGAAATAATTTCAGAAGGAATCCTAACCCTCAAATACAACAAAGACAAATTAAGAATGAAGATCAAAAGATTCAAACCCCCTTCAAAAATGAAAATTTTATAGGAGGAGAAGACATGCAAAATTTTGAGGACTTAGAAAAAGAGATAAATAATCCTGGCGATGATTGTCAAGAACATTATTTGACGAGACAAGATTATAAAAAATCCTTAAATACAGAATACAGAACTAAAAGTGATGAGAATAGAAATATTACAGAGGATTTATCTTATCAAGGAATTGTTGATAATATAATGGACAAACTCCAACATAAATACAATTTAAGGCCTAGAAACAGGAATATCACAACTGTCCCATCAAAGAAAATTCTGCCAAGAGGGGAAAATAAAAGGCAACTTCAAAAGCTACTGAAAAATAGACTGTTAAAACCAAGACTACTGACACACAGTCTACCAAGATAAAGTCAGCTGAAAAACCAATTATTAACATAAGGAAAGCGAAGGTTCCTGTGGTTAAGACAAAAACATCACAAATAAATAAAACTTAAAAGAAGGGGATAAAATCCCAAACCATGAAAGTTGATAAAACAACAGGAAATTTCAGTTTAGAAAATGAAATTAATAAAATCAAAATCCCTATACCTCTGGTCGAACTGGCAAAAAACCCAGTATACAGAAAGAAAATTGCTAAAATAATTAATTTTTCAGACAATGAAAGTCAAGGTGACATTATAAATTTATAAGATGATAAGCCTAATATAATTTTTGGTCCACATTTCGAAGGATCCAAAGATATCATCACCCCTTTCTATATCACGCTAACTGTGCATGATCACTTGCTCCATAATTGCATGTTGGATGTTGGAGCCTCTCACAATGTAATGCCTAAAGCCATTATGGATAGACTTGGTCTTGAAATCACTTGACCATATGGAGACTTGTATTCTTTTGATTCAAGAAAGTTTAAATGTGTAGGTATGATAAAAGATTTAGTAGTTAATCTTGCATAGATTCATGTAAAAAGCGTTATGATGGATGTGGTTGTCATTGATATACCCCAAAAGTATGGAATGTTGTTATCCAGGTCTTGGGACACCAAACTTGGAGGATCCCTCCAACTCGACATGACATATGCCACAATCCCAATCTTTGGAGGACAGTTCACACGCTTGTACAGAGAAACAGGGTTGGCGTTTACGGTAAGTGACCCGCTGAACCCAAATAACTACCCTGTTTATATTTCCGATCAGGATTTAGGGAATTGTATTTTGTCTATTGATGATGATTTAGATGTATGTATAGAGGAAAATTGTACAGAAAAAGAAAAAGAATAAAATATAAGTAAAGATGTATATAGTTTTGGAGTTTGGAAAATGTATTTTGATGGTGCTTCATCTTGTGAAGGAACAAGGAGATGGAGTGTTGTTTGTAGCACCTGATGATGAGTTCATCATTCATTTTTCTTATATATTACAGTGGAACATAGATTATACTAAAAACATATGTGAATATGAGTCCCTAGTCTCAGGACTAGAAGCTACCAAAAAATTAAATATTAAGAACTTAGAAGTCTATGGTGATGTTGAACTGATCATAAAACAAATTAATTGTCAATACCAGGCTAAGAACCCAAGGTTGAGATCTTATAGGAACTGTGCCTGGGATCTAATCGAGATATTTTTCTCATCGATTAATGTTCATTACATCCCTAGAGTTGAGAATCAACGGGAAAATCCATTGGCTAAAGCGGCCTCAACCTTCGTGCCTCCAACGGTTTTCAAACTTAAATACCGTATAGAAATAAGACATAGACCTTCCATACTGAATAACATACAACATTGGTAGGTTTTCGAGGATGATGAACAAATTAGGAAATTTTTAGAAATGGTGGATGACTTTGCTAAAACACATGTCGACCAAGAAAATCATAATGATCCCGCTTGGATAATGCAGGAAGAGGAAGATCTTCAAGAGTTTCAAGATAAGATTGCTAATCATTGTATGCTTATTTTGAAAAATAATCAGATCCCCAAAGGCCTAATCCCCTTAGAGAGGTTATTTAATCATGACGACATTCCTTTGAAGTCCACCTTACAGCCTCAACCAGAAGAGGTTGAAGATTGCGATATAGGCACCAAAGAAAATCCTAGGCTGGTAAAATTATCTAAGTACCTTCCTCCTAAAATTAAAAATAAGTATGTTGAGTTGCTTAGACAGTATAAAGATGTTTTTTCTTGGTCCTATGATGAATTAAGAACTTATGACACCACTATAATGGAACACAAAATTCCTCTGAAACAAGGTGTCAAACCATTCAGGTAGAAACTCAGAAGGATTAACCCTATATTGATGCATGTGATAGAGAAAGAAGTAAAGACACTTATGGACACCAAGATCATTGTCCCACTCAGATACTCCAAGTGGGTGGCTAATTTAGTTCCAGTAAGAAAGAAAAATGGTGAAATCAGACTGTGTGTAGACTTTAGGAATTTAAATAGATCATCACTCAAAGACAATTATTCATTGCCTAAAATGGATCACATTTTAGAGAAAGTAGTAGGAGCTAATAGAATGTCTATGATTGATGGATTTTCAGGATACAATCAAATTGCATTCCATCAAGATGATAAAGAGAAAACTGCGTTCACTACCCCTTGGGGTACCTTTACATATGACAAAATGCCTTTCGGTTTAATGAATGCAGGGGCAACTTTCCAACGATTTATGGACATCTCCTTCGTCGATGAAAGAGATAAGTTTGTTTTTATTTATCTTGATGATCTAACTATTTTTTCTAAATCTGATGCAAAACATCTAGTACACCTCAAGCAAACTTTCAAAAAATGTCGCAAATTTGGTTTGTCTCTAAATCCCAAGAAATCTCATTTTGCAATGCAAGAAGGTAAACTCTTGGGCCATATAGTGTCTAGGGATGGAATTAAAATTGACCCAAAAAGGATTGAATCAATAGATACTATTAATATTCCCAGGAATAGGAAAGAAATCCAGTCATTTTTAGGGAAAATAATTTTTTTGAGAAGATTCATTATGAATTTTGGTGAAATTGTAAAATTGATTACAGATATTCTTAAGAAGGAAAAAGAGGTAAAGTGGACAAATGAAGCTAAGGTGTCATTTGAATGCATTAAGAAGGTCATAGGTGAAGCACCGGTACTGGAAAGTCTTGATTAATTGAAATAATTTTTTATTTTTTCATTTGCTTCTAAGCATACTATTGCAGCTGTATTGTTACAGAAGAATGAAGATGGTTTTGCGTAGCCAATTGCGTTCTTTAGTAAAAGTCTCAGAGATGTTGAGATAAAATATGATATATTGGAAAATCAAGCTTACGCAATGGTGAAAGCCCTCAAATATTTCAGAATCTATGTACTACATTCAAAGATTATCGCTTATGTACCCACCAGTTCTGTTAAGGATATACTGGTTCAACCCGATAGCAATGGAAGGAGAGGCATATGGTTAGCCAAAATTTAGGAGTTCGACCTGGAATTTAAACCATCTAAACTTATTAAAGGCCAGGGCTTGGCTAAATTCTTGGCTGAATCAAATCTGAAATCACTCGGAATAAATCATCTGCAAGAGAACGAAGGATTTTTAGTGATAGACGAACTTGATGTCACCGTGCCCATGGCGCAGCCGCACCCTCAGGCATGTCCTCTCTCACAGGATCTTCTTCTTCTCGGCCTAAAGAACTCTAAGGTTCTTCTATTTCCCTATCGGGAAATCTGCACCCCACAGATTCTCTTATGTGCGATCCCCCTTTCTTTACTTATCAGAGGATCGGAACTCGCGACTTCGAAAGTTCACTATCGATCACTAGGCTCTTGAATCCCTGAGACTCGATGGTCATTCAATGCTGACTTTCTATCACCCTGTCGGGACTTTTATTATCGCAATTTCTCTACTCGCGATATTGAGCACTTTGATTTACTGACTCCCGATACCCAATGCAATGAAACTCTGACGCACATGCAAGTTGTCACCTCAACTCCCATTAATTCTATCGGGATATCGAACTTCGTGGAATCATGAACCCTGATGTTGATGGATTCGGGACTTGCCTTTTCTCGATCCCCGATATTGCGCCACCTGTCTTCCACTAGCTCCTGCAGCCCCACACTGGTTACGTCACCGTCGGGATATCGCTGATCGCGATTCCAAGCGGTAAGATTTCTCTGTTCTCGAAACCCCTGATTTTCCAAATCTCGACTTCCTTGGGTCTCTTGACACGCGTCCTTAACAAAGAATGGTTATGGATTCATCGAGATATCGTGGATCGCGATATCGCAATTCCTGATGCAATTCTTTGTAGCTTTGACTCACGAATCCTCGATACATGATATTACGTGTAGATCCGACGGTCCTTGTGACTCTAATCGACGGCTTGGACCTTCTTGAGCTTTAAAACTTTGAACGTTCTCACCATAACCTCCTTGCACCTCCGCAAGATCCAACGACCCTCAGCACTTCGTGAAATCTCCTTTGAAGATTTAGTCCATGCATTCTCCCTTTTGATGCTTCTGCGAAACGATTTCGTTCCTCCCCACAAAACTCGTCTGCTTGCTCTGCTCTGTCTGTGATGCTTCTTGCAAGCTTTCAAAGCACCAACTCCCTGTGTTTTCCCTGGTATTTACTCGAGGTTATATACCTCCTGAGCTTGTTCACGACTCTCAAGTCTTCTTGGGAACCTTTTTCACGCACTCCTTGCGGCAACCCTTCAATCTCGACTGAGTGTTGAAGTCTCTCGATCCTTCGCACTCCATAGCAGCAGTCTTCTAGTACTTCCCTCAGGTTCGCAACCTTGAGACCTTTAACCAGCCTGCGCACTCCTTGCACGACTCCTATGCCCAAATGCACCTTTGGGGAAATGAGAACAAAAGTTATCTCTAATTGAACCCTCCTCTCAATGCACTCCTTGCAGACAATTCAGTTGCAATCCTTGCAGGAATTCTCTGGCTCAAATAGAGAAACAATTGAAACTAATTCCTTCTTCTCTTTAGACTTCAATTCCACCATGAAATCACATACACAACATATAAAAGAAAATGTATGATAGGAAGAAAACATTCATGAGCATAACATCAATACACAAAGAAACAACATAAACCATGAATTTTAATCAAAGCTTTCTTCTATTAATTCAAATGCCTGTACATGGGTGTTCTTCATACAATTCTCTGCCTGCTCTTTTGCTCTTCTTGCTTCTGAATTGATTATTTTACAATGTACAATGAGGGTGTCTATATCCATTTCCCTCTTGGACTCTAAAGCTATCAAATCTAAAATTAAATTCCTATCTACCAGCATTAACTATATTAAATGCCGACTATCTACCTAAGGACGAGAGCTTAAAGGCTCAAGGTCCATTACAATATACAAGTGCGCCTTATCTTAATGGATTCATTTAAGATCTGAGCAACAATTTCCAAGGCAATTTCAAAATTTGCGCTGGCTTATCCAGTTGTCTTCCGCTTCTGCGCTGGCTCGCTCTATGTGCTGGCGATGCTCCTGCATCATACTCCCTCGCTTGAAAACTTTCATGGGCTCCTATCCATGAGTTCCCGCGTGGTCTGTCCATGCTTCTGTATCTCTGCTTCAGTCTCCCAGCTGGCATCTTCCACTGGATGGCCCTTTCACTTGACCAGATACTCATAGTATTCTTTCCTCTTGGTCTTCTTACCCACTCTCTTGTCTAGTATGCATTCCATCTGTGGCTTCTCTACAACTGGAAATTGTTTCATCCACTAGATCATTGGCGGTTCAGTTCTAGTCTCTGCTTCTCTAGCCCTGTATGGGTATAAATCTGGGACATTGAATATCGTAGATATTCCGATGCCATCCGGCAATTCGATCTCATAAGCATTTTCTCCGAATTTTCTCAAGACCTTACATGGTCCGATTTTCTTCATCTTCAGCTTATTGTATGTTCCTCTCGGGAACCTTTCTTTTCTCAAGTGTGCCAGAACTAGATCACCAACTTCAAACTGAAGTTGTATCCGATGTTGATCTACTTTGTGCTTATACTCTTGGTTTGATTTCAGCAGTCGCTGCTTCACCTGGCTATGAAGTTATTTCATCGCCTCTGTGAATTCCTCTGCACTAGCGCTACTAGTAGCAGTCTGTTCTAAATCCCTTAATTCAGAAACTCCTCTCGGCTGCACCCCATAGACAACCTGGAATGGACTCTTCCCTGTGCTCCGATTCACTAAGTCATTGTATGCAAACTCAGTCTATGGTAATATGTGGTTCCAACTGGTGTGGTGCTCTGTTACCAAGCTTCTCAGCAAGTCTCCCAGACTTCTGTTGACCACTTTCGTTTGTCCATCTGTCTAAGGATGATAAGATGAACTAAATGCCAAATTAGTTCCCAGCTTCTTCCATAAGGTCCTCCAAAAATGTCCTATGAATTTTGTGTCTCTATCCGAAACTATACTTTTCGGCAACCCATGAAGTTGAATGACCTCCTTGAAAAACAGGTTCGTGATGTGAAGTGTGCCATCTTAGAAAACCTATCCACCGCCACAAAGATTGAATCAAATCCTCTTTGCATCCTTGGCAACCCCAATACAAAATCCATGCTTATCGCCTCCCACGGCCTCTCTGGTATGGGAAATGGCTGATAAAAACCTGCATTTTGCTTTCTCCCCTTCGAATGCTAGCCAATTCTGCATCTGTCCACAAACCTCTTGACATCTGCTCGCATCCCCAGCCAAAAATATGACTCATTCAGCTTCTCGAATGTTTTGTCATGGCCAAAATGTCCTGCTAATCCACCACTGTGCTTCTCCTTTAACAGATTCTCCCTCATGGAGCATTTTGGAATACATAGTTGATTGCCTCTGAACAACAATCCTTCCTAGATCATATAGTCTATCCAAGGACTCCTATCTCTGAGAACTGGATTCTCAGCTACTTCATACGCCTCTCCAAAATCTGCATCACCTGCGCACATGTCCCTGAGATTTTCAAAACCCAATGTTTTAACTCGGAACTCCTGCAATAGAAAACACTTCCTGCTCAAAGCATCAACCACTTTGTTAGCAGTACCCGAAATATGCTTAATCACAAATGTGAAATTCTGCATATATTCTACCCATTTGGCATGTTTCTAATTCAACTTCTCCTGTTGAGTCACAAACTACAATGCATGATTATCACTATACAATATAAATTCTTTCAGGATCAAGTAATGCCTCCACTTCTTCAGTGCCTGTATGATAGCATAGAATTCTTTATCATACATGGAGCATTTCAATTTTTCTTCATTCATCTTCTCACTGAAATATGCAATCGACCTGTCTTCCTGACTCAAGACTGCTCCTATGGCAAACCCGCTTGCGTCACATTTCACCTGAAATGTTTTCTGGAAATCCGGAAACACCAACACTGGTTTCTCCATGATCTTCCACTTCAGTAGATTGAAGCTCTTCTCAGCCTCAGCTGTCCAGTGAAAATATTTATGCCACTTCTTCACTGTTTCCATCATCGCTGCGCTAATTCCATTGAAATTCCTGATGAATTTTTGGTAGAAACTAGCTAAACCATGAAAAATTCTCACCTCAAAAACATTTATCGGTGATGGCCAATCCCTTATTACTTCTACCTTATTTGGATCCATTCTCAACTCATTCGCCGAAATAACAAAACCCAAGTAAATGAGCTCTGTCTTCATGAATGAGGACTTCTTCATATTTATCAACAGCTTCTCCTGATGTAGCTTCTGCATCACTGTAGCCAAATGCTTCAAGTGTTCTGCCCCTGATTTACTATAAATCAATATATCATCCAAATACACTACGACGAACTTTCCGATGAACTCCTTTAGGAATTCATTCATCAACCTCATAAAGGTACTCGGTGCATTTGTTAAGCCAAACGGCATAACAAGCCATTCATATAAACCCTCGTTTGTCTTGAAGGTTGTCTTCCACTCATCGCCTTCCCTCATGCAAATTTGGTGATATCCACTTTTCAAATCAATCTTTGAAAAATATTTTTCCCCACTCAGGCAATCCATTAGATCATCCATTCTTGGCAATGGAAACCTGTATCTAATGGTTATTTTGTTGATCGCTCTTGAGTCAATACACATCCTCCAACCTCTGTCTTTCTTTGGACTGAGTACTGTTGGAACAACACACGGACTCAAGCTTTCCCTTACCAGTCCTTTGTCTAACAAATCCTGGACTTGGTTCTTGACCTCCTCATTCTCTTGCGGCATCAATCTGTACGTGGATTTATTTGGAAAACTAGCTCCTGGTATGAGATCAATGTGATGACTCACACTCCTCATCAGTGGCAACGAACGAGTTAATTCATCCACTATGATATCAACGAACTCTTCTAGCAGTTCTTGAACTTCATCTGGTAAATCATCCACTCTTGTGCTAGTCAGAACGATCCTCGGTTTCCTGACCACAAAGAATTGTGGATCTTCTTTCTTCTTCACCTCTGTAAGAAGCTCTTTCCCACTCATGAGAAGTACTGTGTTGCTTACTTCCAGCTTCACCTCTTTCTCTTTTATTGGAAGCAACATATGGGTTCTCCCATTCTTCTCTAGGGTATATGTGTTCATTCTTCCGTCATGAATCACATTTCTATCATATTTCCATGGTCTACCCAACAATAAATGACAAACATCCATGGGAATAACATCACATAAAATCTTATGATTATACCCCCCTATCTTGAATTCAACCAAGCATTGTTTAGTAACAGTTACCTAGTGTCCTTTTTGTAGCCATGAAACTCTGTATGGGCTTGGATGATCAGTCGTCTTCAGCTCCAGCTTCTCTACCATCTCTATAGATACGAGATTATCCATGCTACCACTGTCTACAATGACCTTGCACACCCTATCTTTGGTCTTGCAAGCAGTTCTGAAAAGTCTGGTCCTTTGGACTGAGCTTTCCACCTCCTTCTCGGGTGTCAAGAGGAATTTATGCATCATTAATGATCTTCCACCTTCTGTGTCTTCTTCTTCAACATCCTGTCTCTACGCCTCGGTGATGTGAGCTTATCCAATGTCCTTCTTTTTCTCTCAACACTCATAAGACTTGTGCCCATTCTTTCCACATGTGAAGCATGTAATTACTCCACCTCTTCCTCTTCCTCTGCCTCTGGTACGAGGTAAAGTATTTTTGTCAGCATATCCTCCACTCTACTATGTATGCTACCCTCTATGTTCAACGTATGGCCCTCGCTATGAGGTTCCTCCTCTTTTAGCTTTACCTTAAGGTTTCTTCCATTCCTCCTTGGGATTCTGGAATTTCTCTTGGGCAACTGCTTTGCCCCTGGGCTGGCTTCTACCTCGGCCCCTCTGACTCTGTTTTCATCTCAGCTTCTCCTCAGCTTTTAGAGCCATCTGATAAGCATCCTCCACCATTCAGATGGTTACCATGCTCAATTCATCTTGAATGTCATATCTCAAACCATTCAGATATCTAGAAACCTTCTCATCATCACTCTCCCGATGACCTGCTCTGATGTTCAGTCGATAGAATTCCTCAGTGTATTCTTTCACTGTCATCATCTTCTGTCTCAGGTTCTGCATCCTCTTGAACAGAGTAATTTGATAATCTCTAGGGATGAACTTTGCCTTCATTTTTGCAATAATTCAATCCCAATTCTTTATTTTATGCTTGCCTTTGCAGCGTCTGTCAGCTTGTAGCTCATCCCACCACAATGTGGCATGTCCTTTCAAGCACGTAACAACATTCTTGACCTTATTATCCTCTTCGACATCTTCATAGTCGAAATATGTATCGAGAGCTCTAATCCAATCTAGTAGCTCCTCTGCATCTAGATTTCCTTCGTAAACTGGAATGTCCATATTTTCCTTTGCACCCATCCTAACAATAGCTTTAATTAGACATTCATTCGCTGCATCCTCGGCTGCAACTTCCTCTTCGCGTTCAGCTTCAACTTCATCCTTTGAATCGCTAAAATCCCCTGCACTAACTGTGCGTCTTTGTGTTGTCTCCATGTCTTCGAGTCTTTCTCGGAGATCACGCATTTGTCTCTTCATCTCTGGATTTGTTACCTGCCTACCTCTTCTCTACACCTCCCTATCCTATGGATCGGGTGACTGTCTTTCTCTCCTGGGCGGCATGGAGAATTCTCCTTCTCTGCTACAGAAAGCAAAGAATCCTTCTGTGCTCTGATACCAAACCTAGCACAGCCGCACCCTCGGGCACGTCCTCTCTCACAGGATCTTCTTTCTCTTGGCCTGAAGAACTCTAAGGTTATTCTATTTCCCTATCGGGAAATCTGCACCCCACAAATTCTCTTATGTGCGATCCCCCTTTCTTTACTTATCGGAGGATCGACACTCACGACTTCGCAAGTTCACTATCGATCACTGGGCTCTTGAATCCCCGAGACCCGATGGTCAGTCAATGCTGACTTTCTCTCACCCTGTCGGGACTTTTCTTATCGCGGTTTCTCTACTCGCGATATCAAGCGCTTTGATTTACCGACTCCCGATACCCGATGCAACGAAACTTCGACGCACATGCGAGTTGTCACCTCAACTCCTATTAATTCTATCAGGATATCGGACTTCGTGGAATCGCGAACCCTGATGTTGATGGATTCAGGACTTGCCTTTTCCCGATCCCCGATATTGCACCACCTGTCTTCCACTAGCTCCTGCGGCCCCACACTGGTTACGTCACCGTCGGGATATCACTGATCGCGATTCCAAGCGGCAAGATTTCTCTGTTCTCGAAACCCCCGATTCTCCAAACCCCGACTTCCTTGGGTCTCCTGACATGCGTCCTCAACAAAGAACGGTTCTGGATTCGTTGGGATATCGCGGATCGTGATATCGCAATTCCCGATGCAATTCTTTGTAGCTTCGACTCACGAATCCCCGATACACGATATCACGTGTAGATCTAACGGTCCTTGTGACTCTGATCGAAGGCTCGACCCTTCCTGAGCTTTAAACCTTTGAACGTTCTCGCCATAACCTCCTTGCACCTCCGCAAGATCCAACAACCCTCAGCACTTCGCAAAATCTCCTCCGAATATTTCATCCGTCCGTTCTCCCTTTTGATGCTTCTGCGAAACGATTTCGTTCCTCCCCACGAAACTCGTCCGCCTGCTCTGCTCTGTCTGCGACACTTCTTGCAATATTTTAAGGCACCAACTCCCTGTGTTTTCCCTGGTAGTTACTCGAGGTTCTATACCTCTTGAGCTTGTTCACGACTCTCAAGTCTTCTTGGGAACCTTTTGCACGCACTCCTTGCGGAAACCCTTCAATCTTGACTGAGTGTTGAAGTCTCTCGATCCTACACACTCCATAGCAGCAGTCTTCTAGTACTTCCCTTAGGTTCGCAACCTTGAGACCTTTAACCAGCCTGTGCACTCCTTGCACAGCTCCTGTGACCAACTGCACCTTTGGGGAAATGAGAACAAAAGTTATCTCTAATTGAACCCTCCTCTCAACGCACTCCTTGCGGACAATTCAACTGCACTCCTTGCAGGAATTCTCTGGCTCAAATAGAGAAACAATTGAAACTAATTCCTTCTTCTCTTCAGACTTCAATTCCACCATGAAATCACATACACAGCATATAAAAGAAAATGTATGACAAGAATCAAACATTCATGAGCATAACATCAATACACAGAGAAACAACATAAACCATGAATTTGAATCAAAGCTTTCTTCTATTAATTCAAATGCCTGTACATGGGTGTTCTTCATACAATTCTCTGTCTGCTCTTCTGCTCTTCCTGCTTCTGAATTGATTATTTTACAATGTAAAATGAGGGTGTCTATATCCGTTTCCCTCTTGGACTCTAAAGCTATCAATTCTAAAATTAAATTCCTATCTACCAACATTAACTATATTAAATGTCGACTATCTACCTAAGGACGAGAGCTTAAAGGCTCAAGGTCCATTACAATATACAAGTGTGCCTTATCTTAATGGCTTCATTTAAGATCTGCGCAACAATTTCCAAGGCAATTTCAAAATTTGCGCTGGCTTATCCAGTTGTCTTCCACTTCCGCGCTGGATCGCTCGATGTGCTGGCGATGCTCCTGCATCAGCCCACTACTAAAATTCTAGAAAAATTCTTTTGTTCAGTTTGGTACAACGACATTGTTTCTTATTTACTGACCCTTCAGTGCCCCAGCGACCTAACCACATCTAAATCTAGGACATTGAAGTTACACGCTATAAAATATTGTATTATAGATGGTCAATTGTATTGGAAGGATCCCCTAGGATTATTACTAAGATTCTTAGTAGAATCTGAAACAGAAAAAGTTATAAATGAATTCCACGAAGGAGTGCATGGAGGACACCACGCCTGGAGAGAAATGGGTTATAAAATATTAAGAACCAGGTATTACTGGATGAAATTATTCACTGATGTAAACACTAAAGTCAAAACTTGTAATCCTTGTCAGTTGTTTACATACAAGTAGAAAATTCTAGCATTACCTTTAGTTCTAGTTAAAACCGAAGCTTTGTTTTAGCAATGGGTTCTTGATTTTATTGGAGAAATCCATCCACACTTGAGTGCTCAACATAAATTGATTCTGACCATTACAGACTATTTTACTAAATGTGTGGAAGGTATTTCTACGTGAAATGCAACAGATGTAGTAGTGATTAGTTATTTTGAGGAGAATATTCTATCAAGATGTGGTTGTCCTCGAAAAATAGTTACTGATAATGCTCAGGATTTCAAATCCATGGCCATAATAAGTTTTTTCCAAAAGTATAACATTGTGCTAGGACACTCCACGACCTACTATCCATGGGGAAATGGATTAGATGAGTCATCTAACAAAATCATGATCACTATAATTAAGAAAGTACTGATCGAAAATAAGAAAGCATGGCATGTACATTTAAAATATGTTTTATGGGCTAACAAGATAGGCACAAAACGGCCAAGACRAATGTCTCCATTTCAGATGGTAGATGGTACTGACGTCATTTTACCCATGAATCTAGCACTGCCAATAATAAAACTCTGGCAAGACTCAAAAGAAGAGCCAAATGACATTACCAGGRGGATAAATCAATTGATTGAAGTTCAACAAAATAGGGGTGAAGTAAATGAAAAACTATAGAAATATAAAGATAATATGAAAGCCTTATTTGACCAAAAATTTAAATTTAGGGAATTTCTCTCTGGTGATTTGGTTCTAAAATGGTAAGCCAGAAAATAAGATGTTGTGAAACATGGTAAGTTTGATTGGATCTGGTGTAGACCATACAAAATTACAACTCAGACCATACAAAATTACAACTTCTAAGGAAAATAATGCATTTTTTTTTAGAAATTATCGACGGTAATATTCTTAATTCCCCTATCAATGGGTGGTACCTCAAGCACTTCATGCAGTAATATGTCTCCGAACTCTCATTGTGCATACCAGTTTGTTTTCATGTTTTGTTTACAATTACCTTCCTTTTGGTAAGTTTTTATTTTTACTGTAAATACAAAAAGGTCAGCCAAATATATATATATATTAAAAAATGCAATAAGAAGGTTTCTAATCTACTAGAGTCCCTGACAACTATCATGTTTATCTTATTTCAGGATACTTGCTAATAAGATGAGAGACTTGAGATATCAAAAAGGTGGCATGCATAGATACTCACATTAAATGTCTCTCGAAACAGGTAATAAACTAACAGTCTGCTTGGCTAGAAGTATAAACAACTTATGAGGTATGAATGTCTATCTTAAAAAATTAAGTTAAAATTTTCTAGGAGATGTTAATGAGTAAGACAGTAATCTTATGTTTACTAATATCATCCCCAAAACCTTTAATCAGAGAAATGAAAAGCAACTTTTAATTATCATTTTTTTCTCTGGACAAGTAAGTAATATATATATATATATATATATATATATATATGAAGCATAAACAATAAAAAGAATTTAAAGAAGAGTTCCAAGAGTTGAGTAAGAAGCTTGTTTAAGACTGATTGTACCTACAATAGAACATATGGAACCTCTTTCACTTTCCCTTCTCATGTTCAAGTTGTTTCTTCACATGATTCTTGATATCATCTCATGAGCTACATAGAGGAGAAAGGTCTCACCTTAATTTTGGAAACATATAAACAAATCTTCAAAACTAGAATAGGTAAAGATTTTATAATTCCTCTAACTTTAGCTGAACCGGAAGTATGTCTAGGTTAATCCTAACTCTCTTAGTCGTTCTGACATGATTAAACTGATTAGTTTCGCTAAAGGAAAGTCCCTAAAAAAATAAAATAATAAGAACTCCCCTTGAGAACTTCCCTGAAGGCAAATATGTTTGAAGGTCAGAAAAGGATTATTCCAAAGCAATTAAAGTGAGTTGACATACCTCTGTTGTTAAATTATAAACATATATCTTCTCGAGTATATTGCATATTGATTGATTTCCCCCACTTCATGTTTTGAAACAAGATAGATGGTGAAAGGAAATTCATAAAACGATTTCCCCCATCTAGTCCAAAAGAGACGATGAAAGGAAATTCATTAAATGATTGCCCTCATCTCAGCATTTAAATGCTAAATTACTAATTGAAGTGGTGAAAGGAAATTCAATGTGGGAAATCTAGCAACTTCACCGGGGTACTGAACAAGCTCGTTGAAAGTGAAGTAATGTCCACATATCTGATAGGATGTTGTACATGAATTGCAAGATGCTCTAGTAACTATTTCTCTTTTCAGCTAGATCTACATTCTAAGCTAATCGAACTCCCTAACTTAAAATATTGGAGTTACTTCACCTTGATGCTAACAAAATCAAATAAATCCTAGTAGAATGATTAAGGTTGTTTTGATTATCTTATACAAATCTAAGGTCAGTTTTAGGAAAGGAAAACTATTATAATCCTAACTCGAGATCACCGAATGTTTTAGTTTTGAGAGTTTTCAAAGTTAAGGATGAAATCCTAAAATCTTGTTTTGTACTTTCTTCAGAATGTGTTTCACAGAACTGCAATAATGACTCCATTTACCCAATAAAGGCACTCGGTCTACATGTTCTTCTCATCCCGCAATAAGACAAGATCCCTAGATGGAGCCTATGTTGAAACATATATATTTTTCTAAACCTTAGACTAAAAATAAATTTCATTTTTGTTTAAATAAAAAGCATGAAAATGCACTTGGATAATCACCATCAAAATGAAGTATTCCGATCAATCCAAAGGTTTAAATGTCTTAGTAGATTATGGAGCCACATTTTTAATTAATGAATCAATCGATATAAAGGTTTTCTTTTGAAATTTCAGGATTCGAGGTTTTGCGAAATACGAAGGTTCGATATTGAGCATTCTCGAATTCTCGATACCCGAACTCATGAAAGTATTAAATGTTAAGTCGGGTTCATTAATGATTAAGTAAGATTAAAAAATATTAAATATCGTCGTGACTTCGCGATTCAGAATGCTCTCACATATAAAGGCTTTGAAGTCCTGATACTCGAAACCCCGACATTTTAAACTAATCGTGATTAATTAAGAGAGTTAAATATGATTATACTAAATTAAAACCTGTCGCAATTTCTTGTTTCGTAACTCTTAGCTTAAATTGCTTTAAAGATCCCTGATACCCGAAACACTGAAAATTGATTAAGTGTTAGGTATGATTAATTAAGGTACTAAATGAGGATTATACTTTAATTAATCTATTGCTTAAAATTAACTCAGATATATTCAAATTATGTGTTTTTCTTGAGATATCGACCATAAATGACATTAATATCTGATTTAGGGAAATGATTCCAAATAGGATCATATTTTAACGCCCAAATATTACTAAAGAAATTAAATGCGTTTTCAGTGAAGGTATAAACATGGTTTATGCGTTTAAGGAAAAAATGATTTTTAGTTCTCAATCACTTTCTTGTTTTCATAAGAGTTGGCTTAGCGAAATAACTATTTTTTTGCATTCTCATTCTCTATAATAGGTAATAGAACTATGAATTTGCTATCATGGCTCCATGGAAAGCACCTAAAGAAGATGGTGAAAGTTCTGGCCAGAACACAAATGTTATTTCTCATACTTCACCCAGAAGTATAAACAAAGTTAAAACCCGGACGCATGTGTTCAACACCATACAATAAGAAGAGGTAAATTGTCCTGATGATTCAAGCAACAATGAAAAGGATAACGTATCTACCAAATATAAGATTATCGCTCAAGCAGAACTGCATAAGATAGCAACTAGGTCGATACTTTTACCTTACACCAACATTATTAGATGGGCGTTGGATCATGTAGATATCCCGACTCGAATGATATTCAACTCTTAGAATGTAGTTGTTGGGTCATTTCAACCAGAACACATACATGTCATGTATAAATTGTCTGCAACATTAAACTTCATTTATAACGCCAGTTTTCTAGTGAACTTTAATAATAAGAAGTGTGATCAGTATGGAAAGAGTCTTTCCAACCTAATCAAATACTGGTGTTCACGCCTCGAAAAGTTCAGAGCCGAATCTCACGGCGTATATTCCATCTCATCGCTTAAACCATAGTTCATGTATATAGCCATGATGATGTGCAGAATTTATGGAAAAGAGAACACAACCCATTTCTTTCTACCATGGGTTCCCATTATTCACTCGGTGGCGGAAGGATTTTCTTTTGACTGGGAAAATATATTGTCAGATAATATGGCTAGTGAAATCTCAGAATACCAAATGAATAAAACCAAAGGGAAACTAGCTTCATTATTTATGTCATCTTATGTTATGGACACTATCTGATTCATAACACCTTTCCCAATGATGAGCTGGAGTTGGACTCTAGACAATGCATAACCAATTCATGATTACCATTCAAAGCTCTGGGAAGACAAGGAAAAATATTTTTTTATGAAATCTTTAATTGGGTAGTGGTGTCGATGCATATTGTTATATTTGGTCACCCACCACCAAGAATTTCGGACAGGGTTATGGTTAGCCTAGGTAAAGTGGTGGGATGATACATAGAGGAACATTTCTCTTATATCAGAGTTTTCAGTTGCTCGGTCCCTCCATATGCATTACCACATTTTTTACCAGACAAACTGGTGTGCTGTGAAGTTGCACGACAAACTGTACTCGACGGGATTAGGAAAGAGCTAAAAGTCATGCAGAAAAAGGTATGCCCTTATTTTCCTTTGTCTATTGGATCATTTTCCTAATTGGATTTCGTTCACTCCAAGGTAGAGGTTGTAGCTTTAGAAGAGATAAATTTGGTTAGCATTGAATTCAAGAAGCACAACCCACAGAGGGTCATGGGAAACCATATGGCCAGTTGCAATATTAAAAAATATAAACACAAAGAGTCCCCTCATGATGAAATGTTTTGAGGGGAAAGATCTTATCAAGAATTTCTGAGCCGAGTTCGAGCTCTACTGACTGGTGAAATGGCTGAGTTTTACAATTTCCAAAAACACCGAAGAAGTGGCCTACCCAAAGTATTACAAGGTAAAATCCTAAAATCTCCAAATACACAACAAACAGATATCTATAACCCATAAGTCGAGAGCTCTAACAAATAAAAAGCCCTAGAAAACCCAGATAGTTCTGAACTCTCCTCTCAGAAAAAGGAAATCCCAGCGACAGAGGTATCTAATGACCAGTCTAAAAATAAATTAGAAACATTAAAAAAGAAAGGGGAAGACAAGCCATTGTCTTCACCCAACAAACCAACTATAGATGGAGTTGGAAAATAGTTATCCACAGAGATCGGCAACCCCATTGAGGCTATCACCCCATTATAGTTCACCAGAGGAAATCCTAATATAGAGGCAATGTTCATAAGCGATTTCACGCCTATCCATATTGAGGAGATACCTCCCACCGATTTCCTTTTCAGAAAGAAAATAAAGGTTGTGGTGAAGAAAGAAATGCACCCGAAAGAGGGTGCAATGGTAAAAAAGCACAAAGTATTGTTAGATGGGCAAAATTTGGAAGAAGAAGATTTTTCTACAGAGGTGGCAGGCTCTTTGGGAGCTTTTGCAATGGCCAACTTATTCTCTGTTGATAACCTGAAAGAAAGGCTGAGGTAGAGGAATTAGATGATAAGACAGTTGTGAGATCAAATAAGAGATGGAGAGAATAATATCAAAAATGAGATCAACAAAGGACTCGAACGGGCAAGATCCAACTACAGACAAGAAATCCAATGAATTAAATCTGATCTTGAAGAAGCACACAAGAATTATCAAGCAAGTCAGGGGTAGGTCATCCAACAAGAAGAATTAGTAAGGCAGCTGCAAGATAAATTGAGTTCTACTGAAAGCCAGGTTGTAAATATAGCAGTGTTTCAAGCCCAGGCATTAGAAGTGCATCAGAAGTTGGAAGCACTATAACAAAGCCTGTTTTATAAGGTAGGGATCATCCAAGATTATTTCGGGAGATGGTTCAATCATTAGATAATATTGGTTTCATATAAAAAGAGGCTATTGCGGTCCGAACCACCTTTCAAAAGGCAGTCGTATCTTCAGCTAGAGAAGAGGTACCAGTAACTCCCATATTGACTGTCGCAGAACAAATCAGGGGTGATATCATACTAAATGCATGGGAGGCCAATATAGCCAAGAGTAAGAAAATGGCCCAAGAAATAAATGAAGATTGTGAAGAGGCTTTTGATTTTCTAGATAGAAAATCACTAGGCATTGGAAAGGACATTTGTGCTGGAGTATTAGGGAAAATCAATGTTATAAAGCATCAAATGGACATCAAAGAAATATTAAATGAAGTTCAAATTGAAATTTCACAGTTGAAATAGGTTAATATTTCTCAAATGGATCAATGGATGGTAGAGCCAAATTTATAGTTGCAGTCAATAAATTTTGAAGCTAAAAGTATTCAAGACAGGTTGCCAAAATTACAGAGAAAGTTGTATCTTTTTGAGGCAAAGGATGTGACAGAGCCTTCAAGAATATTAGTACAATTTATAAGCAGGTGCGTTGAGTGTCTCGATCTAGGTGAAGGAATTAATTCAAAGAAATAATGAAGTAACACATGCATGCACGTTCTGCCAATATGAGAAAGAGATAGAAAGGAACCAAGTGAAACGGTTCAAGTTTTTATTTTGTAACCGTTAATATCTAGGGGTAAAGAAAACTCCAACCGTATAGGGTTGGTAATATTTTGTATAAATATAGTTTCAAAAGACTAAAAGAGGGCTTTTTATTGGTCGATGGAAATGAAGAAATCTCTCCTTTTCGAGAATTAAGACAAATTGCAAACCAAAGACTCCATATTTCATCAATCCTGAGTTATGTGTTCTTCTGTTCTTTCATATTCTAGAGTCTTTATTCATATGTATTTGATGAATTCCTAATCACAACTTAGTACAACATCTACTGTGGTTATATGTTTATTTGGTTATCTGATTGCTTACAGATTTCCCTCTGTATTTGTTATTAGCAAACACAAGATCTGAGAGTTAGTTAGATTACCACATTTTATGCTTCATTAAAATTATCACATCCTTTTTCTTCTTCTGTATCAGAGTGAGATTCTTCTGTGATTGATGCCTCACCTTGTTAACAGCTTTATGTTTTTCTTTCATCACATTCATTATTTTCAAATTTGACTTAGACACGTAAAACTGCCTCTGAATTGTTATACTATTAATTCATTTTCAGGATTTTTTCTCATATAATTGAAAATAGAAAATTCAAACATAAAATATTTTAATTTTCTTTTGTCCATGACTGTATCTGTTGCAAGACAACCTAATATAGAACCTAGTCTCACAGATCAGACCAGCATCGCTTTAAACTTGTTTAATACCATCGTAGAGACTGCTAACACCTGGGTTGAACTTGAACGTTCATGGGCAGTGATTGAACAAGACATAAGCATCTAGGAACGTTGGGAAGCTAGGAAAAGACAACTAAAAATTCAACCATAGTTTCTTTCCCTAAAGAATTGACTTTCTTTTCATATTTTAAACTCTCTTTATTTTTTGGATGCCTTGACATTATACTTTGAAGCCTTAAGTATAAAATTAGGAACAACAATGAGAATCCTTCCTGGCCATCTCAGCCCATGACACCCTCCCGACAGTCTTGGAAGATGCATCCCTCCCATATGGACCTGAAGGTTGGCTCCCACTGAATGATTGGATAGATCCTCTAGGCATCCAATAACACATATCCATCTTGGAACAAACTACATATCCCTACTCCTTAATTGCGAAGGCCGAGAACACACTCTTGGTACCCATAACACATTTTCCACTCACAAAACATCCTCTGATTTCATATGGAATAATACTGCTCTAGATCCATGTACTACATGCCTAGTCCTCATACCAATGTCCTTGTACATACCTAAGTTAGACATTGTGAAGCTATTGAACAAATCACGTGACCCTGTCATGTGGTGGTGGTTCCCACTATATAAGAACCATGAAATCCTCTAAGGAAAACCTCTTTCTTACCCAAGTCATGATCATCTAATGAAATTCTTTCCAAGTCGATTATCCAAGTCACAAAGCTCTACATGCCTACACACATGCTGCAAATGAAAATGTGTCCTCTCTCTGAATAGTCCCAAGTTACGGATGGACACTCAATATAGTTCATTCTATGCCTCCACAACTCATCTCTGCAAGTGTCCCAATTCTCTGGGCTCTTTTCCAATCCACCAAAACTCCCAACCAGCCACACCACTGAGCTGCAATAGTCCACAAATCCTTGTCTAGATAGTCTACTCTGTGTCTCAAACCAGATACCATCTAACCTGCTACATCCTGCAATAGTCATTGTAGCTCCCTCTTAGATATAGTTTCTCAATACTGCTAAAACTTCCTCTCACAGATGTCACATGTGTAAATAACTCAGATCCAACTTCTCTTCTTAGAACGTCAAGCTCTGATACCATTTTATATTTTGATCGCACCTCGGGTCTGGTCTATTTTTTCTATAGTTATACACAAATTAACCCAATTTTAACTATAAACATAAACACATTGAGAATCCTAACCATTTATCACAACATAAAATCAAAACTATAAATTAGATCATACATAGGTACACAAGAGTATTAAGCCCAAAATCATGTTCTTAAAACTAGAACCACATGACTCACGTACCAGTGACAATGGCCCAATTTTATTACATTGAAAATGCCATTATAATGTTGAAACCTTCATTGGTTTTTTGTGACAAGGCACTGCCAACTATTATTGTTGTTACAATAGCCTTCAAATATTCCCCTATAAAAACCTTTAAATACTCTACAATAGCCCTTAGACTATCCCTAAACTGCCAGTTGTCTTGTTGCTTTCTATCACACCTGTGGCAACCTTGTTTTGAGCATGTTTTCCACAAAATCTACCATGTATCTTACTCCAACTATCTGGGATGTTTGTATGACTAGGTCGAGCTTCTCCATAGACTGGAAAAGCATCCTAGATAGCCTCCCAAGCCTGTTGCTCCCATGTTCTGGTAGAACGAGCCTCCTGGGATCCTGCTGCACCCTTTCTATTGGTTGTGGAGCCTGATTATCTTCCTGATTCAAAGGTCCTTGATTTTAGCCGTGTTTATACCCCATGAAGTATTTACACCCCAGAAGTATGTACACTCTTCCACACAGGGGAGTGTAGAGGGGGGGTACCCCCTCTGTGGGGTCCGGGGGGCCTATCCCCCCGGCTGGAGGGTCTAGGGGCAAGAGGGCCCCCAGCGGGGGTTCGGGAGCGAAGCCCCCAAAGAAAAATTTTCCTTGTAAAAGTATATTGTAATTTTATTGTAAATCTGGACCGTTCATTATAAGGTCGTAGATCTAACGGTAGAGATTATGTTAGGGTTTTTTTCCCTAGAAGGCAACCCTCTTTTTATGAGGGAAATGTATTGCGGCTATGGATGGTGGTGAATATTGTATTCTGAGAGAGGAGACTATGAGAGAAAGAAGAGGAAGTTACAACGGGTTTTGTTGTAGGTTGTATCC
>JZKD02S1679448.1:718396-741131 GCA_000966675.3 Picea glauca
TGCTTTCTGAGGCCGGTCACCGTTCCACTATCCTGATCCTGGGCTCTTCCTCTTCTTTCTGTCCTCCAACTGCTGCTGCCAGTATTTCTCCTAAAGCTTAAGGCAAAGTTGAAAATTTTGGACAGAACTGGCTTGGCAATTTGGCAGAGTTTCTTTGCTATCCTTTTTTCTTCTCTGACTAGTACCCCTACCCCTCCTTTTATAGGCTAGGAAGAGCTAGGGTTTTAGTCTAACTCTCGGCCATGCATGGCAGAGAGTTTCAGTTAACTGACAAAAACCCCCAGGTCTCGGCGGAAACTTCCCTGATTTTTTGCTTTGTTAGGTACTCGCGGGCTGTTTTGGGCTAGCCCGCGGATACCCGCGTGCAGTAATAAGACAGGAAGCGGATACCCGCGCCCAGTGAGAAGTTAGGGTGCGGGTTGCTTGTTTTCAAGTGATTTTTGAGGAATTACTCAGCATGGCTTTGGCTAGGAAGAGGCATGAGTTGGCCTGATGCCAGGTAAACCTGTATGGTGCATTTTAGGGTTATAACACACATATACACGGTCTTCTGCACAAAAGAGAGCGTATGTACGTGAACTATTCAAGGTCAGTCGGTGTATGTATATGAATGTCACCACAGTCACCCGTGTATGCCTCAGTAGATGACACTTTTAAGCTTCCCTTTAGTCTTTCATTCTGATCTGATTGTTATGTCTTCTTCACCCACTTCTGTAGATGACCTTTCTCCTCAGAAATTGAACTCTGAGCATCCATCTTTTCAAAGATTTCTCCTTTTCTTACTTAATTCCTTCTTCTAGCCATGTTATGTGAAGTCCTCATCATGGAATTTATTCTTGTGTTCTAGCACTCCTGGTATTTGTGGCCAAATCCACTACAGTTGTAGCATCTCATGGAGTTACAATGAACAACAATATGTTCTACGTAATCACATCTCCAACACCTTGTAGTGTTATAGAATCTTCCATTATATCTCCTTTCATAAGATCTACATTCAAAATATTCATGACCATATCCATTACATGAATAACAGTACCCATGAAAAATACTTTCATACCTTTTCCTTGGTGTCCCAAGAATAGATTCTTGATGTCTTCCTTTCTTTGTTAGTTTGAAATTTTCTTTGCCTTGTGTAGATGGTTGCTTTGCAACATTGTCTTCCTTCTTTGATGTACTTACCTCATGCTTCTTTGAGGTTCTTGCTTCAACATGTGTATCTTCTCCTTTGTATCCAAGACCTAATTTATCACATGATGATCTTTGACTTTCCAAGATCTCATCCAAGATTCGTGAGCTATTCAAGAATTTGTTTGACTTTTCCACCTTCTTTCTAAGGTCAACAATTTCAGCTTCTATCTTACAACATTACTCTTCCTTATCATTTATTTGAATCTTCAATAGTTCTTCTATTCTTTTGGATTCTTCAATTTGGGTCTTGAGATGAACAATGGTTTCAAAAAAAATTCTAATCTCATCATCTATATTTATATCTTCTTTTCCATTCTTTAGTCTTGTGATCTCTTCTTCCTTTTCTTCTAGTTGAGTCTTATTGCTCTCTTCTTGTTCCTTGACCATTTCTTTTAACTTCAAGATGTGCCTTAGACTCCTCCTAAAAAACTTCTTAGTGTTATTTGAAAGACAGTTATAGTCTATATAATAATGATCACTTCTATATCTATATAAACCCTCTTCAACTTCTTTTTGACGTTTTAATAGATTTCATTCTAATCTTTTCATGGGATAATTATCATCATACTTTACACAAACTGTTTCTAGATCTTCTTCTTCACTTGTAGAGAAAAATTCATCATCATCATTGCAATCAAGGGTTTTTGAGGGTTCTTTACCTTCATTTGAAATATCTTCACTATCTTCCTTTTTGCCAATACCAACACATAATTCTTTTCCTTCATTTGAAATGTCTTCAAGATCTTCCTTTGTGCTATCATCACTTGATTCTTTATCTTCATTTGAAATGTTTTCAAAATCACATTTAGAAATAATGCATTCAAGAGTTTTTGGAGATTCTTTACCTTTAGTGATCTTGATGGAGTGATATTCAATATCTTCTTTCTCCTTCTTTCTTTGATATGTTTCCTCTAGCTTTGCCATAGATCCTTGGTGGAAGTGCATTGTCCCATGCTCTCTTTGATAGGGCTTGAGAGTCCACTAAGAATGGTCTTGAGAGTCAATGCATCATTCTTCTTTCCTTCTCTTTGAGCTGCAAACTTTGAATTGTTCTTCAATGAAACTGATCCACCAATGGCTGCCTTCCAAATAACTAATCCCATTGTCTTCAAATGTAATCTCATATCTATTCTCCAAGTAGAATAGTTTTCCTCATCAAGGATTGGTATTTCATCATCCATTTGTGTTTCTGTGGATCTCCTTCAAGCTTGTTAAGGCTTGCAGTGAAGGCCTTCTCTTATACCAATTGTTGGACACACCTACCACACTTAGAGGGGGGGTGAATGAGTGTGGGGCTCTTTTTCCCAAAAGGTTCCCTCTTTACAAAAACTCCTTAGTTGAAATTCAACATTTATTCATTACCCATTGTTTTCATTTATAACTAGTTAGATGAGAACATATATCAGCAACATATATCAGCAATATATCATCATCAAGTCATCACTACAAGGAACACAAAGAACACAAGATGTATGTACAAATTTTCCTTTTATTATGGACAACAATCCGAGGGTTTATCAGCAACAACTGAATAGAGTACAACTCTACAAGAGCACCAGCTCTATAATGAAAGTCTCAGCTTACACCCTCAACACCAAATGAGATAAGGCAACAATCCTCAACATATATCAATCTGTCAATAGGTACGTGACCTGTCATTAGTGCAGCCAGCATGTGCAGACACCCTGGCTCACTATAGCCCGCGTATGCATGCAATCAGTGTATAAAACAACCTACTTATACCTTCTGAGCTATTAGGGTTTGTCCTTCAATATCAACTCATATTCTCTGCAATCAATATATCATTCTCTTTTGTCTTTGACTGTCCAATATGACCACCATCTAGTCACAACACATCCAAGCTCTCCAATAGCTTGCTCATGCTCCATAACAAATCAATATCAATGTTATCTCAATCATGTATAAACAACTAGTATACCATAGAAATCATGTCACCACTGAATCACAAGAGTACTGATCACTCCATCAACCAAATCATCCAAACTAAACCATATCATAGAATCCATACCAAGAATGCCCTAAGCATTCACAACACATCAAACAATAGTATCTATCAAGACGATAATGTAACCATACCAGTGTCTCAATCATAGATCTGAGCCCATAGAATGCAGATTTGGAACCTGCCTCATCATCCAAGAGCTTAGCACCAGCTCAAACAAAAATCTCCATGATTTTATCCACTATACACTCCTTGTACATAGTCATCTCGTGTATACCTTCAATGCATATGCACCCTATACATAGACAACCCATGTATACCTCAGAAACTAGGGTTTCTGAAGCTCCGAGAATTTTGTCGTCAAGATCTCTGACATTGTCGAAACTTTGATGTGTCCATGATATCCTCCTCTCACTCTCTTCCTCAGAATAGATCTTCAATCATTCTCAAGAGATCCACACCAATAAGATGCTCTCACAAGAATCTCTCCATCAATACTCCACAAGATAATCTCACAAGAATCTCTCCATTGATCCACCAAAAAGGGATGATCTATAAGAGACCATATCTATATTATTTATACTTTCATCCTATAGGTCACTTAACCCATTTTTAGGTCAGTTAACCCATTTCTAGGTCACTCAACCTATTTACCTTATTTTAGGGTTAACCACTTTCCATAAATAGAAAGTTCTCCAATAATTTATCATTTAAATATTCCTTCTTGATTTTGTCACTTCTCTTTATTATTTAAATAATCCATCTTGACTTTGTCACTTTATTTATCATTTAAATAATGATTTCTTCTTTTAGGTCAGTTTGACTTCTTTGACCTTGGGGGCTTCAAGCCTTCATATGGGCGTCCTCCAACTTCATAGAGCCATAAATCTCAAACCGTGAGGAGTTATGTGACATTCCACATACCACCAAAAATGGCATGACAAGCATTATCCATCCAGGATAGTTTCACCAACAACTTCATTGATATTCATCTCATTATTCCACATACAAGCATGGTTCCTCCAACCATTCTTCTAGGATAACTCAATCCGCAAAGAGTCTTCCCATGAGGGCATTCCACATACAATCATGGGTCCTCTGACCATTCTTCTAGGATAACTCAATTTGCAAAGCATCTTCCTGTGAGGGCTTTCACCATAAGGGGACCACTTTGGAGTTCATCCATTTGTGCACCTTATCAGTCATGATAAGACAATAATGAGTCATCTATAAATTTTTCCAACAGTGTATCATATACCAATGAAACCACATCGATCCATATTCATCATGTATCAATGACAACTCATTGATCCATCTTCATCTATTAAAGCTTACTAGAAAATATCTTCCAATCAATTTGATGTCAATTGTAAGTTAAATACCTTTAAAACCCTGATTTGAAGACTGTCTTGCTAACCAACCTTTCTCCTAATTTATCTCTAAAATTTCATCCCTTTGAGTCTAAAATTTTGGCGTATAGTATTTTTATACGTCTTAACTTCAATGCCATAGTTTTGACCAAAAAATTATGTGCCAAGTGAAAGTTATGGTAACTTTACCAAAACTTGTAGATTCTTGGCCCTTTCAAGAGATAGAACTTGTATAGAACGCTACATGTCCATATTTTTTGATATGATTCTAAAATTTGGAACTAAAAAACTATGGTCCGTCATATTTCGAATAAAAATAGTGGAACTCAAATTGGATCTTTCTAGAATCATATATGATTGTTTTATGTGGAGCACTTGTTTGAGACTAGTTGTAGGACTAGTAAAAAACCCTAACTTCCATAACTTGTAACTTGAAAATTATAGAGAATAAAATTATGAAACTTTTACCATAGGGAATGTGATATGTATCCTCATGATCATAAAAAAATTGATATTTTATATTTCCCAAAACAAAAATTATGATTGTTTCACCAAAAACACATGTCTGAGACTAGTTTTAGGACTAGTTAAAAACCCTAAATTCCATAGGCTATAAATAAAAAATTTAGTGAACCAAAACCTAAACTTTTTATCACAAGTAATTCACTATGTATCCCCAGGCTCTAAAAAATTGTCTTTCTAAAACTTCCGATAAAAAAGTTATAGAAGAATTTCCAAGGTGACTCCTTTGAAGGAGAAATACCCTAGGATCGTATGCTCTAAAACCAAATGTTAGGTAAAAAACATCCAAATAGTCTAAAAATAGAAATATAAGTAACTTCGTTCCTTGATAATTAGATATAAGAATGAATGATAATCTTCTTCGAGGGGGAAACCTCCTTTTACAATATAACAAATGTACAAGGTGAGATGATTTCTAAAACTAGGTTTGCTTGGTATATATAGGAGACAAATGATACAATTACAATTAAAGGGTCTATCCGACGAATCAGGGAAACATTGGTATAACAATTGAAATGTAATAACTCAATATCTAGGTATTAACAAGGGTCTAGGTGGCTGATACAAAAAACACCAATATAACAATATAAATGTAATTAATCAAAATCTAGGACTTAACATGCCCATTCAAGGAGAGGATTGAGAAATCCTATATGCATTTATTGTTACCTTTCAATTTAGTTTTAGCTTTTATTAAAAAATTCTCTAGTAAGATTACATACTCCTGTAATATATTAGGAAATTAGTCAATTTATTAATCCTTTCTCTGATTATGTGAATCCTCTTGTTGGTAGAGAAGTTGAACATAGTGAATGATCTCGATCTCAAAACAACATGGTAGGATATTGAGAAGAGAGATATAATATCTTTGAGTTCCCCATTTGGGAAACGAATCAAGAAATAAGGATTAAAAATATTAATCCCGCTACCCTCCCTCATTTTGATGGCCTTAATACACAAGACCCTAACACATTTCTCTTCAAGTTTGAGATTATCTGTAAGAAATATGACTATTCTTTAGATTCCCAAAATTTCAAGATCTTCCCATCTACCTTAAAATATATATCCTTGATATGGTTCATGAATTTGGAAGTAAATAACATTACTAGTTTAGAGAAAATCAAGAGAACCTTCATAGAAACGTATAGGGAAAATCAAGAGAACCTTCATAGAAATGTATAGGGATCATTTCAAGGCCAAAGACACTAGAGATGAGATATTTAAAATGATACAAGGAGAGAGTGAATATGTGGAGGATTATGAATAAATATTTCAATTAAGTTACATGACAACTCATAGTTGCACGCGAGATGAGGAATCCCTCAATCTTGTTTTTCTCAGAGGAGAGAGAATATTTAATGGAGACTTTGAACCTCATTTCCAATGGATACATCTTCTATTTGGAATACGATTACATAAATCAAGTGTTCAAAAACTACTCTAGATATGCAAGTAAAAAGAACAAGGGTGGAAGGAATTTTACCCCACAATCTTTAAAATCTATAGCTACAAATCTCACCAAAAATTAAATAGGAAATTTATTAGAAGATATGAAAACTGATATTTTACATTCATTAGCTATGCAGATGGACACCATGTAGATCAAGAGGAAGAAAGAGGAGGTTGATAGAGTCTTGGCAATTTTCCACCCCAAATGTAGAAAGAAACATTCCAATGATGAGTTTCCAATGAATATAATGGAATCTGTGGAATTTGTGAAGAATATCATCCAACGAGCAAATTCTCTCCATTACTTGGGTCTAAAGAAGTGTACCAAGGAATAAAATATAACATGGAGCATCTATGCTTCATTAATGAAAGTATACACTGACCAACAAGGTATTCCTTACTACCATCCTTAGTATTTGAATCCTTATTATGGAAATCAAATTTATAATCCATCTCTAAATTGGTACCCTACTACCTAGTCTAATTGGAAAACACATAATCAATGAAAATATCCTCACAATCAACCCTTTCATGTTATCTCCCCTATCACTCTCAAAGTCAATGGACTAACCCTTCATATCCTAGGAGACCTCAAGGGGAAAAAAAAACTTGGTTGCCCCTCCTACACCTCCTATGCCTCATGTACAAGACATTGTTCACAAGATCCTAAGCATCCCCAAATACTTTTTCATCCAACACCAATCATAATAATAGACAAGTTCAACTTGTCTACAATAGTGAGATGACCAATTACCAAGCTTTCTCTTTGAATTCTATATAAATTAATGATTTAAACTTGCAATCTAGAAGAGTGGTTCCAAATCCTTCACCTCCTCTTATCACTAAACATATAAATGACAATCTTGAATCCCAAGAAAGTCAAGAAATTAAAAAAAAAAAAACAAATCCAAGTAACAAAAATTTATATACAAACTGCTTAATATATTAGAATAGAATAAAAATACACACCATGTACATCAATGTGAGCATGGATCACAACTCCAATATATATAAGAGATATGAATTATAGAATAACTCCTTAAATAATAGGAGAACCCACTCCACATAACCAAATACATTCACACATCACCATTCACATCTCCTCAATAATGAATACATGATCTCTATCTATTCCTATTCACACCTACACATGAGGCCCCTTTACTATTAGGTAAAACCCATTAAATATATATGTACACATTATATGTATATTTAAACCCATATATCCTCCCCCTTGGGGTCATATCATATACATTAAACCCTATATATGCCACCCTTTGTGTCATAACTTAGTACCCTCCAAAAGGCTTTGTCCTCAGAGCTTTGCAATTAAAGGCTTCACATGTGATGAAACCAAGTAATATAATTTTCTTATGTTCCTGATTTCTTATTTCCATTGATGATGATACATCCATCCAAAATCAATTATTTTCAGTCGTAATCCTTGGTGGACAATTGTTTCATAATTTTCTTTCCCTTGATTCCATGTATTGTTGTTGTAGCTTCTCCAATTTGTAGCAGATGTTGGTCTATGATAATATCTTGTTGAATAATGGTTTTGTGATGCCTTGTTCCATGAATATTGAGAAATATTCCATCTTATTCCTTGATAATTCTGATATCCACCTTCTTGTCTTCCCTGAAATATTTCTTGATAATGAGGGTTTCAATATGGTTTCACATTTGATGGTTTTTCTTCATCCTACACACTCGTTTCATCTATCTTCTTTTTAGAGACAATGGCATAATATATCCTCTTTGATTGGTTTTTGATTACTCTATCCTTGGAGATAATACCGTCATATTTGGAATGTTCATCCACTAGATGAATTTAAACTTCTTCAATTATCTTCTCGTGACCTTCTTGAATCTTGTATTCTTTCTCTTTTTGAAGCTGCAATGTCACCCCATTTACCAGATTTTGACGCCCTTCTTCAATTCTGGATTTCATTTCTAATTTTACCTCATCAATATTTAGGGATTCCTTAACTTTCTTGCGAATTTCCCCTTAAGTATTTTGGTAGATTCTTCATCCAATATCATTTATTTTTCTTGATTTTTACAATGCTTATTTTCTTCTTTCAATCTCTTAACCTCGTCCAATATTTTTTACTATGGTTTTGTAATCTGCATATTTCTTTTTTAATTCATCCCTTGCCTCATACTTTTCCCACTTCCCTTTACTACTCATTCCCTGTTTTATTTTTTAACTTATTTAACAAGTGCTTCATTAAGGTCTTGTATCTTAGATAGATGATCACCCTTCTTATTGATCTATTATTTTGCTTCTTTTAAGTCTTCTGGATTTTTATACATCTCTTTCCTTTTTGTATCCTTGATCCATTTATTTTAGAAGAGTTTTTCAAATTTTTCCCATGTGGGGGAGAATTTAGTAAATTTTGTTAGTTTTTGTAGCTCGGTAGGTGTCTTATCCATGCCTATGTGTCCTAGGATAGATGATGGACACATAAAACAACCCAAATCATACTTAGTTATCTTATCCTAAGTCTAACTTATGCATATAATAGTGTTTTGTCTTTTGAGTGGATTATGCATCCCTGGCTAGTGGGGTGCACCTCATGGACTCTTAAGTGGATTGTGGGGCCTATCCTAGGGGGGGCACATCTCCTTGGATCCTTGGACGATGAACTGACACACATCTCAAGGAAGAAAAGGTGGATAATAGGAGGATAAAGGTAGGGGTTGAGGGTGAGAGGACATGCATTCTCATTTTGTGAGTTCATAAAGTGAGAAGAAGGATGGTGGTTGAGGTTGAGGAAGGAGGGAGACTGGATGAGTGAATATATCAGCCAACTAAGAGCTGATTTCAGGGATTTTGAGGCAGTTTGCAGAGGAAAAAATTTTGCAGCGAAGAGGGCATACTTTTTGGAGTCAACTAGGATGTACTAGGTCATACCTTTAGCAAGCAAGGAGGCCATTTATGTGTAGGCCAAACAACAACCATCATAGGATTGAATACTTAGGTCGTCTAACAACCAACATATGGGTTTTTCAATAGGCCATACAATAGATATTGTTGGGCCGTACAACAGTGATAGAGGCGACCTTTTGCTTGGCCATACAGCATGGATTAGCTAGGTTGTACAACTGATAAAGAGGGTTGTTTTATGGTAATAAATTTCTGAATAATTATGTTGCTGTAATATTTCTCTAGAGCGTCAATAAAATCCCCTCCTTTGTTGGTTTTCCCCGCAATGGGGTTTCCATGGTGTATCTAGTGTTTTCCAATTTTATGCTTGGTTTTGTGTATGCTTCTACTTTCAATTTTCTGATTTATAACTCGGTTGTAGGTTAGTTGCATAATTTCATATTTTATATCAACAAGTATAATTTCTAGTTAAGTTAAATTATTGGAAATAATTTCAGTGCTGAGTTATAGGAATTCAACATGGTATTAGAGCTCAACCTATGAGTATAGGAAGTATCCAAGTGGAATTTTTTGTGTAGACTATGGAGTGAATCAGAAAAGGGGGATGTGCGACCACAAAGTGTGTGGGAAACATAGAAAAAAACTCAAATGTACAGTGAAGGATTAAGGTTTGAGGATAGGTTGGATGGTGCCTCAAATTTATGTCCTTGGAGGGAGTGTATCAGATTGGTGTTGGAGGAGAATGGACTATTTGAAATTGATGAAGGGAAAGTGGTAGCACAAGATGATACACTAAAACTAGCAACTCACAATAAGAAATATGTCAAGGCCAGGAGGACAATTGTGGATTGAGTCAAAGACCACATTATTCCTCATATGTATGTTAAGAAGACAACAAAGGACATGTGGGAGGCCCTAGTGAAGCTTTACCAGATTGATAACCAAAGCATGAAGTTGTTGCTCATAGATAAGTCAAGAAGCATGAATATGACCAAGGGGTAATCAATGGTCACTTACCTCACAAAGTTCACTCAGATCAGAGATGAATTTGTGGTTATGGGAGAGAACATGGATGATACTAAGTTGGTGAGGATAGCCTTGAATGGATTCACCAAGAAGTTGGAAGTATTTGTCTATGGAGTGGTGTCTTGGGAGAAACTCCCTGATTGGGAGAGGTTATGGGATGAATTCACCCAGGAGGAGCTAAGAGTTTATGCCACTCAAGCTATCCAACCAAAGAGTGAAGAGGATGAGAATGTGGCTCTTCATGCAAAGAGAAGTGGAGAAGGAGGTTCCAGAGACATGTGCAAAGTGAAATGATTTGCATGTCACGATATTGGTCACTATGTCAACCAATGTCCCAAGAAGAAGAAGGAAGAGGAGGAGGAGGAGGAGGAGGTAGAGGTAGCAACAACAAAATCTATTGTGATAGATGATTTTGTAGAGAAATTAGAGGATGAATTTTCTTTGGTTGCCTCTATTTCGAGCAACAACGGATTTGCAGAGTTGGAGGATAGTGGGGCATGGTTCAAGGATAATGGGTCATATTTCCATATGACAAGAACGAGGTTGGTGTTCCTTAGTGTTTCATATATCGGCTCAAGCTACCATGTGAGGAGTGGGGCATGCACCATGCATGCAGTGAAGGGGTTTGGATGCATCAGATTCCAACTAGAGTCAGGTGGTTCTCTAGAGGTGGATGAGGTGATGTTTATACCAGAGCTGGGGGTTAATTTTCTCTCTATTTCAACTTTGAAGGATAAGGGTTATGTAGTGATGTTTGAGGATGGAAAATTTCTCATATGTTCAAAGGGAGCGACCTTGGATGGAGGAGTGAGGCTTGGCATCAGGACAAGTATGATGTATAGGGTGTTGGGACAACTTGTAGTTGGATCCAAGAGGATATTGGATCCAAGATCCATGTTAGTGGATGAGTCTAGTGGACAAGTGACATCATCCAATACTATCAGCTGGTATGACCTAACACTGATGGATGAATAGAGCAAGATATCAAATCAGAGTGCAGTGGACGTAGTAGGAATTTCTTTAAGTTTAGAGGGAGTAGCTATAATAACATATTTGATGGGGCCGGATATTTATCCAGGTGGAGACACCTCCATTTCTAAGAGGGAGTGTTAGTTTTTTTAGTTTAGTAGGTTCCTGAACTATTCTTATGTGTCATAATCTAGTTGACGGACACACAAAACAACCCATATCAGACTTAGTTATCTTAGGCTAAGTCTAACTTAAGAATGCAACAATTTTTTGTCTTTTGAGTGGATTTTGGGTCCTTGGCTAGTGGGGCACACCTCATGGACTATTTATTGTATTGTGGGGCCCAACCAAGGGGGGCACACCTCCTTGAAGCCTTAGAGGCTGAACTGGAACACATCTCAAGGAAGAAAATGTGGCTGATATGAGGATAAAGGAAGGGGCTCAGGGTGAGAGGAAATGTATTCTCATTTATGGGTTGATAAAGTGAGAAGAAGGAGACCAGTTGAGGCTGAGGAAGGCGGGAATATGGATGAGTGAATATATGAACTAGCAGAGGGGTGATTTCATCGATTTTGAGGTAGCTTGCAGAGGCCAAAATTTTGCAGCAAAGAGGGTGCAATTGTTGGAGTCATCTAGGTTGTACTAGGTCATACCTTCAACAAGAAAGGATGCCATTTCTATTCAAGACATACAATAGCCATTAGAGGTTGAAATACTCAGGCCATACAACATCCAACATAGGATTTTTTCAGCAGGTCATACAACAGAGATTGTTGGGTCGTACAATAGTGATAGAGGAAGCATTTTGTTGGGCTGTACAAATGGGATTAGTTGGGTTGTACAAATGATAAAGAGGTTTGTTTTACTTTAAGAAATTTCTAAATAATTTTATTGTTGTGATAATTCTCTAAAGCCTCAATAAAATCCCCTCCTTTGATGGTTCTCCCCACACCAGGGTTTTAAGGGTATATATGGCGTTGTCCAATTTTATGCTTGGTTCTGTGTATGGTTCTAATGTAAATTTTCTTATTTATAACTTAGTTGTAGGTTAGTTTCATAATTTCATATTTAATATCAACACGTATAATTTCCGGTTAAGTTAAATTATTGGCAATAATTTAAGTGTTGAGTTATAGGAATTCAACACCTTTATCAAGCTATCCCACCAATTGAAAGCTTCACCAATCAAGAAAATTGTTGTCGTAAAAGGTTCCAAATCAATTTTCTTTATAATCCTCCACCATTCCTTGGGATTGATTTCATCTTTATCTTCATCTCCACTAAACTTAGGTATTGCCATTGATGCTTAATTGAGGCCTTACCCAAACTTTCAACTTACAACTTCAATATATTAAGAATAATATTCTAAACTTGTTGTAATCCTTGTTCCAATATAATATTCTATGTTTTCTCTTTCCAATGTATTTTGAATAATCTCAATCGGACATCCAAATAAAAAATTATGGTAGTTTTAAGTGAACATACCTTTGAAACCTTGATTTGGAGTTTGTTCTTTTGGCCGGCCTTACTTCTGATGTATTTCTGAAATTTTGGCCCCTCTAAGTCTGAAATTTCGGCATGCAGTACTCTGATATGTATTCTTTACAATGCCACACGTCTGGCCAAAATTTGATGTTCCAGGTGAAAGCTATGGTAACTTTCGCAAACCTTGCTGATTTTTGGTCTATCCTGGAGAGCAAACTTGTACATAATGCCACATGTCCAATATTTAATACTTGATTTTGAAATTTGTACAATAAATACTATAGAACGTCCTCTTTCAAATATAACTAGTGTCACTGAATTTGGATCCTTGTTGAAGAATATTTGACTTTTTTATATAGAACCCCTGTTCCAGACTAGTTAAAGGACTAGTCAAAAACCTTATCTTCCATAGGGTATATCTCCGAAAGTATAATGATACAGAATATAAAATTTGTATCACATGTACCTTGACATTTATTCTAAGTAACTTCCAATTTTCCCTGTCTAAAGCATCCCAAAAATTCTTTTATAGCGAAAATTCTAAGATGACTCACTTGGAGAAGAAAAACCCGAGGATCGATGCTCTGATAAAAAATGTTATGTACCAACTTATTAAGATATCGGAATAGAAGTCCCCGAGGTGTAGGATAGTCGATGACATAGTGTGTTGTTAAGCCACTCCGTGATGTTAAAGTCGCTGGTTCGAAACCTGTGGGGACAAAAAATCCCAACCATGTTAAGGGTTGGTGTGGCTCGGGCCGGGTGCGATCCCCGGGTGATTTTGACGGCTTAGATGCCCCCGAGTCATGGTTTCTCAAGCCATAGGTTAATCGCATAGCCAACAGGTCCTACACAAATTAACAAACAAAAAAAAAAGATATCGGAATAGAAAAAAATTACACACCATGTACAACAATGTGAGCATATAGAAAAACTCCAATATAGATAAGAGAGATTATTTACACAATAACTCCTTGAATAATAAGAGAACCTACTCCACATAACTAAATACAATCATACATCACCATTCACATCTCCTCAGTAATGAATACATGATTTCTATATATACAGATTCACACCTACACATGAGTTCCCTTTACTAATAGGTTGGCCCTATTACATATATATTTACACATTACATGTACAATTATCCCCATATATGCCCCCCATTGGGGTCATATCATATACATTTAACCCTATATATTCCCCCCTTGGGTTATAACACAAACCCTCACAATAAAATCCCATTTATATTGAAAATATAGAGCAAGAAAAGACCTTCACCAAATCAGGAAATGACCTTTTAGGAGAACTCAAAAATATATTTGTGAAGATACCCCTCCTTTAAGCCATTAAGTATGTACCAATATACAACAAATTTATCAAGGAAATATGCATTAGGAAACTTGAGAGAAAGAAAATATCCCCCCTACAATCAATGTTACATGGTGTCGTGTTGACCTAATGTTAGGAAAGTCTTCACCCCTACGTATTTTGATCTAGGGAGTCTTGTAGTTGATGTGTACAACAATAAAAGTTTGATCCAAAGTACCTTAATGGAATTGGGAGATACAATTAATGTAATTACCAAGGACACCATGCTAATAATAAACTTAATATAATGGTTAAGGAATACACCTATTATCCTTCAACTTGTAGACAAATCAACTGTCATTACAGAAGGAGTTTTAGAGGATCTCATTGTATCAATTGACTCATGGGAGTACCCAAAAGACTTCATTATTATGATGACTAAATATAGACTCAATGGGTTCCCACTTGTCCTAGGTCAACATTGGTTGGAAATAATCGATGCATACATAGGCTATAGGGTAGGGGATATTACCATAACCAGTTGCGAATATCAAACAAATTTAACCCTTTACCCCCCTGCCAAATATTTCATTTATATAGAAACACCTCTATGGGTATAAGAACAATAATCTATGTCCCAAACCATCCATCCAATCCTCACCATATAAATTGATCTTTCCCTTAGGGACCCTAATGAAAACACGATAATTTCCAATCACATGAAAAACTTGTATCATAGTTCTTTTCAAATCTAAGAATAAAAGGAAGAGAAGTAGAAGAAGATGATGGAAACTTTGATAATTTGAACCAAAGTTGCTAGAAGAATTTATTTTCTATTTATATAGTATAGAAAACAATCAAGACCATAGATATTCTACCTTACGGGACCTTGAAAATCAATATCCATTTAAATTCTATTCAAGAGAAACAACTATTGGAAATCCTTATAAAACATATCTCTTTCTTTTCTTGGGACTATAAGGACATGCAAGGAATCCATATTGACATTTGTACCCACCATATATACATAAAGAATGGTTCCTTACCTGTAAGGTATCATCAAATAACAATGATTCCAACTCTAAAAGACATGGTGAAAACATAGATGCACAAAATTTTAGATGCCAATTTCATCTATCATATCTCTAAAAGTGAGTGGGTATCACCTTTGGTCATAGTTACCAAGAAGAGAGGAAAATGAAGGAGATGTGTAGATGATGAGAACTCAACAAAGTCAAAAGGGAGGACCATTTCCCTTTTCCCATCATTGATCAAGTGTTAGATGTTTTTTTCATAAAGAATTGTTTTTCCTTTATAAATGGGTTTAGTGCTTATAATCAAATCCAAATCTACCCAGGAGATAAAGAAAAGAAAACCTTTACCTATCCTTGGGGAACATTTTCTTATAGAGCATTAACCTTTGGCTTCTGCAATTCCCATGCAAATTTTCAAAGGGATACATTGAGCATGTTTTATAATCTGGTTCATGACAATGTTGATATTTATATGGATGAATTCACTACCTATGGAAATACAGAGTGAAACCTCATGGTACTTTTGATGAATCCTTGATCCCATGTAACTTTCATAACTTGATATAAATTTGATATTGATTATGTTGGGATGTGGATGAGGATTTTACTTGCATTCTATGTCTCCTTTATATTTTTGAATTATAAATCTAGAAGGTACTTTGTCTCCTTGAATATAAAAGGTACTCTATCTCCTTAATATGGAAGGTAGTTTGTCTTCTTAAATCTAGAAGGTAGTTTTTCTCAAAGTTGTCTTGTAACCATTGTTGAATTTTCTTAGTTGACCTTGACCTTTGAACTTTGAATACTTTTTCATAAAGTTAGTCTAGATGTATATGCTTTTGTCTTCGAGTCTTCAAAACAAATATGATTTTTCAAGATAAGGAGTATGGAAACCTATATAAAATAGTATTGTTTCTTTGATGGCATTACTATGCGAGGGTCATTTTGCTTGACATCTTTTCTCAACCCCTTGCTTTTGACTCTCCTTTTTTCTTTAATGACTATCATTTTTTTGTTGAAGAAGTTCTAGGGTACATGATATCATGGGGTCTTCAATCAATGAATGCCAATTTTTACATGCAACTCTATGTGACTATTTTTTAGATATGAAAATTGCTTCCTAGTGATCTAACAATAAAACCCTAACTGTTATCACTGAACACTTTTACACTGAAAATTATTTACTGAAATTATATGCAGTAGAAATACAAAAGATCATATATGAATAATCAACACATATGAGACACAAATTTCAGTTTTGTAACCTTTTTAAGTTTAGAAATTATGAGGGAAAAAACCATCCCTCCCAACCAGTACAATATCACCAAGTATAGGGACAACCTTGTCATCTCAGCCAATACAAATATCACCAAAATCTAAGGAAAACTGTGTCCTCCAATAACCATACAAATAAGAAAACCAAACCTCAAAAAATATCCTGGAAATATCTTCTTCCCACAAATATGTTATATACCTCTTGTACGACCTGTTGACATCACTTGTCAGCCATATATAGACTTGCACCTTCCCATGAAGCTCTCTACGGATGTACAAGACTATTCCCACTGCAACCCACGTACGCATGTGACTGTTCCCACTAAAACTCGTGTACATACATGATTGTTCCTATTGAAACCTATGTACATTGTAACAACCCTAGTTGAATATATGCTTAGGGATTATTAAGTAAAAATTTATTAGGTAATTAATTTTTCCTAACATGTTATTAACTAAACAAAGATTGGTATAATGATATTAATTAATTAATTAATGGTTATAATTTTGATTAATTAATTAATTAATTAATTAATTACCTATCGCATTGAATGAACAGGGTAATAAATTTAAGAGGGTTAATAAATTATATTGTTTAATTAAATGATCTACGTATACTAGGGGATAAGAAGCATTAATAAATAAGGATAAGGAGCATCAATAATAGGATAAAGCATTAATAATCAGATAAGATAATAAATGTGTAGGTAAAGAAATAAATGAGGAGAAAGGGCGATCAAGGAGGGATATGAGCAGAAGAAGGTTTATGGAAGAGAGGATTATCATTCTATTTGGATTTTGGGGAGGGTTCTCTTGGATTTGGGGGATTTGCTGGAGAGAGTTTGAGTTGGGGAGTCGGGGAAAGGATCAGTATAGGGGGCACTGGTTTGCTGGAGGTTTTGGGCATGGGGGCCAGGATATCCATATGGTATCCTGGAGCTAGGAAGCTATCCTAGTTGGCAGGGTGGAAACACGGTTTTGGGCAATGCTTGACACAGTTTCAGCAACGAACAACCGGATCAACGGGGGAATTAGCATCAGGGAGAGGTAATTTATTTATTCTATTAAGTAATTCTTATGCTATGGATAAAATTTTAATTTTTGTCAAATATCATATGCTCATATGTTGGTGATTGAATTATTTTTGTATCAGAAAGAATTATATGCTAAATCAAATTAAATTTTCTATTTTTACGGCTACTACATATGGTATCAGAGCTTTAGCTTGAAGCACTGGGGCCTTAAGGGCCAAGTTCCCAGCTCCAACTCCAGCTCCGCCTAACCTGCAAACCAAACACAGAAATTTTAACTCAAATATAAATATAAATGAAATACATATTGAAAATGTAAAAACAAATATCACAATAAAAACAAAACTTTAAAGACCAAAGACAAAACTAGGCTACAGTATAGTACTAGGATCCTGCTCGTGTGTTTTCTTTGATGTTGTTTGAAGTGAACTCCAATTTCCCTCAATTTTATCTCAGTGTCTCCTCAATGCTCATCGGGTTTCTTGGAGTTCACGGTAGTCCATTGGGGAATAGCAGAATTCCAAATTACATAGTCGGGTACAGTAAACGAAAATATCAGAACTGCCAGGCCAGAAAGAAGATTCTGAATTTCACATTTTCTATAAACAAGTTTAACCCTCTCCCCCATTTAACCCTTTCACCTAGGTGCTTTGGCCTTGATGCCTTGCAGTTGAAAGAAATAAACAGTGGACACTAAAGTTTAAACCTACACCAGGACTTCCTGCAACAAATCTTACTTTTCAGAAACAAACTGACATATGCACGATGGCTGTGGGTAATTTTCAGAAACAGACTGACCTATGCACTATGGTTGTGGGTAATTTTCAGAAACATACTGACCTGTGCACTATGGATGTGGGTACAGGCAAGCTGTAAATTTAGCATCCACTTTGTATAATTTATATGGCTGCAATTTGAAACAATTATGAGGAAGCCCTCCATAAGTGTTTTGAGTTGTAGCCATGTACCAGTCAATCTCATAGACATCAGAAGATATTTTGTAGATCCTCAAATTTTTGGCCACTGAACGACAAGCTAGAGATGGCTTTTAAAATGGGTACTAATTTTCGTAGCACATGAATGGGTTCATATTGAACTAATATGCAACTAGTTAGTATACCAAGATTCCCTGTTTAATTTACAGACAACATTTCCCTGCTAAGATATTTATGTTGTTTCTTGTCCTTTAGATTATGAAGGGATATTCAACTGAAGAAAGAGACCATGATCCACATGTATTCAACATCCTCGTTAAAAGAATTTGTATTTACTGAACAATATTTTTATTTTAACTGCCATTTATTTTAATTTTTAGAGGTTTAAAAAGACAAATCAACAGAACAAGAGATTTGAAAGAGAAGAAAATGTTGAAAAGAATGTCTCGCACCTATCTTTGCGTTTCTCAAGAAATCGTTGAAGGGAATTTTTTCTTGCAATCGGAAGGTCAGCTTGTAATTTACGAATCGGTTGGTGATGGTTCGGACCGCCTGCCAAGGGCATGGTAGGAGTAGCCACCTCTGTAGTCCCGCCAGAAGTCTGAAGAGATAAAGAAGTTCTTGGTATGGATCTCAATGGAGAGCTTACAGGTGAAACACATGGGGTTTGTTGAGCAAAATTTGCAGGTTTTATGAAGCTAGCGTTTAAGGGGTTTCCACTATCAGCGAGCAACATAATAGCTTGGGCCTTGTCAGCCGATACATCTTCATAAAAATTTACCATGCCGGCATAGAAAATAGTCAGTTGTGCAGTAGGCGGCTTAATTGGTGGTGTTGAAGTAATGGTCAGTCTCATGGCCAGTGAGTTTGAAGGAAAAATTCCATGAAACAACCACGGCCGAGTTGTTGTGGACGCAAAACCCTTTTTCTCTGCTCCAAGAAAAGGCCAGAGGGAACCAAAGCCTAACTGTTAGGAAAATAAACCAAGCTAGGTGGAGACATTTTCCTCATTTACAGGCTTCGATCCTTTGACATCCTCTTTCCCATTKCCAAGGTAAACGTTTTCTCCACGGCCTATGGCAGCATTGTCATTTCCTTTCTCGTTAAAATGTTTACTAAACAGGATAAAAGCCTGCAAAAAATTCATTGTACTACCCTCAGAAGGGGCAGATATTTTTCACAGAACCCTTCTCGACCCCTAGGAAATCCATCGCAACGGCCTAATCTTGCGACATATCTCATGAACAGAACCGAAATATGAAATGCAGTCGTGTCCTCCGGCTTCACCGTCGTTCCCCAAACCTCGATTTTCAACAGTCGTTTTCCAAATCATCATAAGCCAAAGCAAGCGCGCTCTTGCAGTCTTTTCCTTAGTTGAAAACTTCAGTCTTCCTGAAATTGCGAAGAATCAGAAAGAAAGGAAAAAAAATGCAGGGCATATTTAGGGCATGCTGTCAGAAACAGAACCAAAATAATAATAAAAAAAATGACACAAAGGGGCCATGAGGAGGCCAAAACAGGCCCAATAAAATCTGCCCTAAAATATCCGCCAAAAGACTGAAAAATGACCCCTATAAGTGTAGATCTGCCTCTAAATAGACCCTGCAATAGAAAAACAACATCAAAAATACCATAGAATGCACCATGACAATGTTGATGAGGCACAAAATTCTTCTAAAGGCATTGCTTTCGACCTTAAAGAAGACAGATTTGCTACAGTTGGAGATAATGGCTCTACAGATAGTATAGAAAAAGTGGCGGTCACGGAACAAAATTGCAAGGCACCTGGACAAGATCGTGACATTGTTAGCTCACCAAACATCAGAAAGAATGATGAAGTGCTAATAAGAGCTTATCCTCTAAGTGGAAGAACACATCAGATTTGTTTGCACTGCCATATAACACAAAGCCCAGTGCCAAACACTAAGATGTTGAGGGAGGAGTTGCAAGCCATTACCCTAACTTCGCCATAGCTATAGAGTGAGAGAGGCCGACCACATTCGCAGAGTGAAAGAATGCGTATAGGGTTTGGGAATGGAGAGTTAGGTGTAGGGTTTTGGAGGGATAAGAGCCCTGGGGGGGGGCACATGGATTTCATGCGTGCCCTCACCTAGTTAATAATCTTATTTTTATTTTTATTTTATTTTATTTTTATTTTATTAATTTGATTATTTTATTTTTTTTCTATATTTATTTATTTAATCATTCTTTTAAAAGTATTATTAGATTTAAACTTTTGATTTTTCAAATTAAAAAAAAAAACATATATATATATATATATATATAATTGGTGTTTAATTAGGTAAATTAAACATATTTAAGTTTAAACATATTTTAAATTGTGTTTTAGATTAATTATAAATTAATATGATTAACCAAAAAGAGTTAATCAATGAGAATAATTTAAAATTAAATTAATGATTAAATATGTACTTAATAAATTAATTAATAATAATAATAATAAAAGTTGTTCGAGCTTGGCGAGATTCGAACCTGTAAACTCTAGCTTGCAAATTGAAAACGCTAACCAACCGAGCTATGAGCGCAATTAAGACAATTTGATGAATGAGTAATTTTCGAGATTAAATGAATGAGTTGAATCATAACTAGTGAATGCACCGGAAATCAAGGTAAAGGCTTATTTAGCGTTGTTGATCTTTGTATCCCAAGTATAAACTCTGATTGTCCAAGCATCAGGCTCACGAGACCGTACACACAATTTGTCGAGCCGAGGGCCAAGTCCCTCCACTCCATTCCACCAGTCAAAGTCAACGCTAAATCTCAATGCAACAATCGATAACGCCAACACTACGCGCCAAGGAAAATCTCACGAGTCAAGCATCAGAGGATATTTAGTTGTAAGAAAAAAGTTAAAAGGACTTAGACTAGGACAAGCGGGAAGGAGGCGACATATGCACTATGAGAGTAAGCATAGGAATTGGCGAGTATGGCGCAAGGCTAGCGTAGCTACAGGGCAAGGGAACCAATAGTTTTTTTTTATAGGGGTGAAGAAATCAAGATTAGACACTTAATCCTAATCATAGCCTAGCCAATCCCCTAAAGGAGTAATTTATGTTTACAGACAAGTAAAGAAAACTTACACCTAACCATGTTTCTAGTTTGAGTAGCACCAATTTGAAACATCCTTGAACTCACCCTAACAACTTTGGTTGATGCAGGTTAAAGCATACAGGATGGTCAGGACTCAAGGGAGTCAAGGCAGGGGAGCGTCATCACAAGCACTGCCAACACCACCACCACCACCATCACCTGAACTAGCTCTCATACTGTGCTCGTTGGAAGACATTAATGAGAATTTAAAGGGGCGACAACTGGCAAGGACTGAAGTGGAACCCCCACTGTCTGGAACAGGTAATCCAGAAGCATCAAGGGATTCAGGGGGAGGAACTCCACCTGAAGACATCATGCGAGAATTGCAGAAGATCAAACTTTCGAAGTTTGTCGTGGTTCACGCCAGTGAACGCGCGGAAACATGGTTGGAATGAATGACAATGTATTTTGCCTTAAGGGACTATGCGTCCAACTCAAAGGCAAGAATCACAATTTTTCAGTTAAGAGACAACGCCTTGAACTGGTGGGGAAACCTGGAAAGACAACTGCACCTTACCCCAGACACAATATCTTGGGAAATTTTCGAGGAGAGGTTCCGAAGGAAATATCTACCAGCATACTACGAGGAACAACAGGTAGGGGCATTTCATGCCTTAGTACAGGGAAACAGAACTGTAGAAGAATATGAGATAAGATTTATGGAATTGGTCAAATATGTTTCGTATATGGATAATGACCAATGACAGACAAAGCTCTTCATCTATGGATTGAACCCTAAGATAAGAGCTATGGTGCAGATGTGGAAAGCATCTTTAGTAGCGGAAGCGGTGGAAAATGCGCGTTATGCTGAGGAACACATGAACTTAACCGGGGGTACAATACCGACATTTCTGCATCGCTCTGGATTCGTAGGGAAGGCCCTAAGGACATTTCCTAGGGGAGGGGCCTCAAGGCCACCACCATATGGTAACAGAGTCACGCCAAGGACAGTAGCCGCAGGTATTTCAATGGCAGCGAGTGCAGCATCTCGTTCATCGCCAACAACTCAGACAGGTCCACGACCATCTCAGGGAACAACTAGTAGGGGAAGGGGTTCCAGGGGAAGGAGCTCATTTCAGAGATAGTCACATAAAAATGCATAGGTTCAATCTCGTGTTACCTGTTGGGGGTGCGGAGGACCCCATTACCAGTGTGACTGCCCAGAGTTACAAT
>JZKD02S1679448.1:744934-765610 GCA_000966675.3 Picea glauca
TTTTCTTGACTTACTTACTGATAATGTCGGTTAATTGTTATGAATATGTGAACCAGGTTTCTTTTCCTTTGTACCATAAGACACCTTAACTTCGGGACGAAGTTTCCTGAAGGGTCGGTGTATGTAACAACCCTAGTTGAATATATGCTTAGGGATTATTAAGTAAAAATTTATTAGGTAATTAATTTTTCCTAACATGTTATTAACTAAACAAAGATTGGTATAATAATATTAATTAAATATTAATTAATTAATTAATGGTTATAATTTTGATTAATTAATTAATTAATTAATTACCTATCGCATTGAATGAACAGGGTAATAAATTTAAGAGGGTTAATAAATTATATTGTTTAATTAAATGATCTACATATACTAGGGGATAAGAAGCATTAATAATAGGATAAAGCATTAATAATCGGATAAGATAATAAATGTGTAGGTAAAGAAATAAATGAGGATAAAGGGCGGTGAAGGAGGGATATGAGCGGAAGAGGGTTTACGGAAGAGAGGATTATCATTCTACTTGGATTTTGGGGAGGGTTCTCTTGGATTTGGGGGATTTTCTGGAGGGAGTTTGAGTTGGGGAGTCGAGGAAAGGATCAGTATAGGGGGCACCGGTTTGCTGGAGGTTTTGGGCACGAGGGCCAGGATATCCATATGGTATCCTGTAGTTAGGAATTTTTCCTAGTTGGCAGGGTGGAAACATGGTTTTGGGCAGTGTTTGACATAGTTTCAGCATTGAACAACCAGATCGACGGGGGAATTAGCACCAGGGAGAGGTAATTTATTTATTATGTTAAGTAATTCTTATGCTGTGGATAAAAATTTTAGTTTTGTCGAATATCATATGCTCATATGTTGGTGATTGAATTATTTTTGTATGAGAAAGAATTATATGCTAAATCAAATTAAATTTGTATTTTTACGGCTACTACATACATGCACAAAAACCTATACAGACACTTTGTACAATTCACTCCACTCGTACACTTTCTTCCTTCTACAACTTCCTCTCTCTCCCACACGTGTGATGTGATTTTCCCTACCAAGAACATAAAAATAGAGAGTCCTCAACCCTAGGCCATATTTTCCATAATGCAAAATTTCTTTTTGCTAAAAACACCAAGCCTCCTAGCAACAAGTGTAGAGCCACTTACTATTAAGAACCAAATATCAAAATAGCATAAAAACCTCAGAATAAGTACTCAATGCCTTGACAAAGAGAGAATTTCATATAATAAGCCTCTTCAAGGGGGAAACCTCCTTATACATCATATGAATTCAAAATTACAAGATGATTCCAAATGAAAAGGTCTCCTTGGTATATATATAGGAGACTAGGAGGTACAATTACGACTAATGGACCCACGCTGACATAAATAAAATAAAAATACTAATGCAATATGCCCCAATTAAGGGGTAATGTTTCACGAATTAGGGATTAACATACCCCTCTCCTTCAGAAAAGTGTTTTACTCAACACTTGAGTAGTTTTGGATTCTGTTGTATAAAAGGCTCATCTTCCCGTGTGGAATCTTCAGCAGGTAGTTTCTTCCACTTAATGAGATACTCTAAAATTGATCTATTCCTCAGCTGTCAAATTCTTGTGTCAGTGATAGCTTCAGGATCCAATATGATTTTTCCTTCCTCGTAAAGTTACGGAAATATAGTTTGAACTGGGATCTTGTTACCTATAACCTTCTTCAAGCATGAAACATGGAAAACCAGGTGTACTCGCGGAGATGCAAGCATCTCCAATTTGTATGCCATAGTACCAATATTTTTCAACACCTTATAAGGGCCATATTACTTCGGTGATAATTTATTATCCTTCTTAGATTGCTTGATGGGCATCTGTTTGTATGGTTGTAGTCTTAAAAATACCCAATCCCCTACTTCAAAACTTCTTTCACTACGATGCCGATATGTTTGTTGTTTCATGCGATTTTGTGCCATGGTCAAGTTGTCCTCTAAGAGTTGGAGAAATTTTTGTTGATGATCGATGTGATCTTCCACTACTTGAACCTTATATTTTTATTTTAGAGAAGAAGTGATGGATGGTGGGTGATATCCATAAGGTGTCGTAAATGGTGTCATTTTTTTTGCAGTATGAAAGGAAGTGGTATACCACCATTCTTCCAAGGGAAACCACTTGAACCATTGTGTTTTTTTATCAGAGACAAATCAATGAAGGTATCCTTCCAGACATTTGCTCACTATATTAGTTTGTCCATCAGAGTGAGGATGATAATATGATCTATGAGCCAATTGAGTACCCAAACAAGAAAATAATTCTGTCAAAAAATGTCCAGTGAAGATGGGATCTCTATCACTTACAATAATATTTGGGCTTCCATGTGGATTTTGAAATGTCTCCATGAATGTGATAGAAAATGTATTGGATTTGAAAGGATGAGAGAGTGCACAAAAGTGTGTGTACTTGGTATGTCTATCAAAAATCACCATGATGACATTGTTTCCTTTAGACTTTGGTAACCATGTGATGAAATCCATGGAAACCTCCTCCCAACGCTGACTTGGAATGGCTAATGGTTGTAAAAGACCTAGGTTCTTAATTGTTTCCACCTTATTTTATTGGAAAACCAAACAATCTAACACAAACATTTGAACATTAGTTTTAAGGTCATCCAAAAAAAATTCCCTCTTGACCCTATGATAGGTTTTCAAAAATCCCGAGTGCCCTCCTACCAGAGAGGCGTGCAATTCCAAAAGTACCTTTTGTTTGAATTGGGCGTTCTTACATAAATATAAGCAATCTTTGCACCATAGTGAATCATTTTTCCATGTAAGTGTATCGGCTACATTGGAATCCTACTGCAAGCTTTGAATGAGAGTCTACACTTCTTTTTCATTCTTCCATTCAGGCCTTGCTTTTGTTATCCAATTAGATTGGATGATATAGATAACACATAGAAATGCCTCAACATATTCATGAGATACAATATGAACCAAATACTCTACCTCCTTCACCCCAAAGAAACATTTGGACATTTTGGAATATAGTTGTTTCTCCTTTAGTGGTTGTAGCACCTTGTCAACATGTCGAACATGATCTTCCCAAGACTTTCTATAGATTAGTATATCATCAAAAAATAATAACACAAATTTTTGAAGCAAGGGATTGAAAATGGAATCCATCAACCCTTGGAATGTGGAAGGTGCATTCGTAAGGCCAAAAGGCATGACCAAAAATTCATAGTGTCCTTCATGATTTATGAATGTTGTTTTTGGCATATCTTCTTCCTTCATTCTAATATGATGATACCCTGAATAGAGATCCAACTTTGTGAAGTATATTGCTCCATGTATTTGATCTAACAATTCATCAATGACGTGAATGGGAAACTTATATTTAATGGTGATATTGTTAAACTCTCTATAATCTAAACACATACGCCATGAGTCCTCTTTCTTGAGTACCATTACCACTAGTGCAGAGTAAGAACTTTGGCTAGGTCTAATAATGCCAGCCTCTAACATTTCTTCAACCATACACTCAATTTCACTCTTCTAGGCATAAGGGTATCTGTAAGGCCTAATGTTAGGAGGATAACTCCCAGGAATTAAGTGAATAGTGTTATCATGGTCAAAAGTGGGTGGAAGACCTATAGGAATATCTTAAAATACTTTGGAATGCTTATCAATGATCCCTTGGAGATCTAGGGAATAGATGTCTTAGATGTTTGAACATCTAGTGAGCATAGTTGTACAATTACACCCTGATGCCCCTTTTTAAATAATTTTGTCATGCCATTAGAGCTTACCACCCATGATACTTTTGTCATTCCATTAGAGCTTACCACCCATGGTTACTAGGTTTCCCTGTGATACCCTTTAACTCAAATTCCTTTCCTTCCAATGGAAATTTCATGAAAAGTTATTGAAAATTAAAAGCCACGGTTCCCAATGATTGTAACCATTGGACCCCTATCACGACATCAACACCACCCATGGGTATAGCAATGATTGGACTATTCATTACATATTCCACCATAGTAATATTGATCTTATGGAATTTTCCTGAGAAATTGTTAGTTCCTCCATTTTCAATCATTACTTGAAACTCTGGTGCTGGATATATAAAGCAATTGAGAGATTTGGATAATTTGTAGTGAGTGAAATTATGAGTAATACCATAATCAATTAGCACCATTACCTTTTTGTTTTTGATATATGCTTCGATCTTGAGGGTTTGAGGAGTGTTAATTCCAGCCAATCCATGACATGATATGGTGGGAGTCATCTCTTCCACATATTCATCTTGAGATGGTTCTTGTTCTTGATCTTGTTATCCTTCCTCTTCACAACCTATGTAGAATAATTTCTTCTCGCGACACTTATGTCCCTTCATGTACTTGTTGTCAAAATTAAAGATTAAACCTTTTTATTTTCTTTCCTCCAATTGTTGAGGTGTTAACCTTGTAGATTTAGGTGGTTTAGAATAAGGAACATTATTCTCTCGGTAGATGTTAGGGGTGGTCCTTCTAGAATCCATAGCCATATTTTTTCTTTAAACATTTCTTGCTACCCTGAACGCATTCTCCAATGATTTGGGTTCCCAAAGGAGAACCTCATGTTAAATTTTATCCTTTAAAGTTACTATGAAGACATCAATCAGGTTCTCATTTGGAATATATGTTATCTTTATATTCAATATTTGGAAGTTCTCAATGTGCTCCACAACTGAACCCTTTTGCTTGAGTTTTATCAATTGGCTGAAGAAGGTATTGCTCCTTGTATCCTCATAGTGTGCTATCATTTCTTCTGTGAAAATTTTTCAAGTGACAAGTGATTTGTGAGAACAAAGCCATCGATACCACACAAACTTATTAGGTTCTAGATATATGGATGCAATTCATACCTTTTGTGTTTGAGGCACATCATGTAGATCAAAGAACTGCTCCAACTAGAGTATCCATGTGATTGGATCCTTTCCATCAAATTTTCTCATATCAATCTTATGAAAGTGGTTGGTCTTCAACCCAAAGCTGGAGTTTCTCAAATATTGATTCATCTTCCTTGAGTCCTCATCATGAATTTCATGGGATACATTGTCACTTTCAGGTGGCCTCTCTATTAGCAACTTTTCCAACCCTTCCATGATCTCCTCTTTTAATCTATCCATATTAGTATCCCTCATCACTTGAAGCTTAGATTTAGTTGAATCCATAATCCTTTGTAGTTCATCTTTTGTTATTGCCCTCTTTTGTAAATCATCTATGTCCTTGTGCATTTCTTCACCTTCATCAAGAGTCCAAGTAGGACTGTATGAGGGATTATTTGGTGTAGACGTTTCCTTTTTTTGTGGCATGTTGGCCAAGCATCACTGCAAGGTAGGAATTCCTAATTGTATTAGGTAGAGGTCCTCATAGACAAGGGAATGTTAGGTGATATATCTCTCTGATATATGTGTGGGGTCCAACAATATTACTCAGCCCAATATCTCAGGGCACTAACAAAGGAGTATTTTCCATGACCTTAGTCATACTATTTGACTACCCAGGTACTAGAGAGTGATCTCCCCGAGTGTTATTATCGGTGTACTATAGCAATAAGATACAAAAATGGTTTACTCGGTTGGTCTTAGGATTCTAGGGGGTCTCCCAATATACACCAGGTACATGGGAGCTCAAATTCGTAGTAGTGCTATCTAATGCACAACCATTCGAAAGGGGCCTTCCGATATACTCTAGGTACGTGGAAGAACCACAGAGTCCCCAGGTTGTAGCGCTGACAAGTAACGACACATCCTACATTTAAAGACACCGGAATACGTTTGTACCTAAAAAAATGTAAGATTCTCCCAAATGTATGTGATACTCCTTTTATCCCAATTTATTCCGCTTTTTTAATCACCCCAATTGGATCTTCTAGTCAAAATATATGCAAATTTCCAAAAAACAATGCACCTTTTAAAACCCTGATTTGGAGATTGTTCTGCTAGCTGACCTTTCTTATACTATAGCTATGCAATTTTGGCCCTTGTGAGTCTAAAATTTCTACCTGAGGTAGCCTGATGTTTCTTCTTTCCAACCCCACAGGTTAGACCAATATTGGATTCTCCAATAGAATTTTATGATAACTTTCCCAAGATGTGATGATTTTTTCTCTTTCGGGAGAGTGGACTTGTACAGACTTCCACGTGTCATTGTCTTCACTTCAGAACTTGAAATTAGTACCAATAAAACTTTGGTCCATAACCTAACCAATGGAATATGTATCACTCAATTTGTAGGTCGGTAGCTGCATATATGATAGTTTTCCCAAGAACACATGTTTTAGATTGAAATATGGACCAACCAAAAGCCCTAATTTCCTCAGGGAATACCTTTCAAAATGCAATGAATCAAGGGATGAAATTTGTACAAAATATACTTCATTGTTCCTCCTTTGTATTGTAAAAATTTTAGAACCTGAAACCAAGCCAAAAACAATTGGGAGAGAAAATTCCAAGAAGACTTGTTTCAGACTAGTTTTAGAACTAGTCAAAAACCCTAACTTGAACATAATGTATCTCCAAAAATGTAACGAAACAAGATCTGAAATTCGGACCCCAATTATATCTATATGGCTCCCCTACACCATAGAAATTCTAGATCTTTAAACTTTCCAAAAACAAAGTTGTAGCGAGAATTCCAAGAAGACCTGTTTTGAAGAAATCAATCTTGCAAATTGTCTAGCTCTGATACCAAATGTTAAGTACCAAATATCAAAATAGCATAAACAACTCAAAATAAGTACTCAACGCCTTGAAAAATATAGAAATTTAGATAATAATCCTATTCTAGGGGGAAACCTCCTTATACATTATATGAATTTACACTTACAAGATGATTCCAAATGGAAAGGTCTACTTAGTATATATAGGAGACTAGGAGGTACAATTACAACTAATGGACCTAACCCAAAATAAATAAAATAAAAATATTAATTTAATATGCCCCAATTAAGGGGTAATGTTCCATGAATTAGGACTTAACACTTATTCTAGCTCCATCATGTCTCCACATGCTCTACACAATATGAATTGTCACAATGACCTATCTCCTTTATATACAATCCTTAGGGGCCACCATAGAACCCCTCCACAAGTCAACATAAAATTAGTCTTTCTCTATGGGTGTGAATCCCCTACACAAGCCCATAAATCCCACCACCAAACCCATGAATCCCCAACTTCATTCCAAGGGCATTTTAACCAAACCGAAAGTGTGATGTGGTGCTCACGACAATTTCCACATGCCCAACACCTAGGTCCATGTGAGAATACCCACCCATATCTACAAAACTCAACACTCCCTCTTAGCGAGGGAAGTATTCTCACAAAATTCCACAATCACTTGGAAGTAATTCTATCTCCTGTACTAGATCCTCTATCACAATTTCTCTCTAATCCACCAGATTGTCTACTCCCTCTGTCATCGAATCAAATCCTTCTCTCCAGTCCTCTTGATTGGATACATCCTCGATTACTGAATAAAATCCTATTGTTCGGCATGATCCCATCATGAAATACACCCTTCTCCTAGAATCCTCCTACCTTTGAACCTCTTGTATGGCCTCCTCAAACCATGACACCTACCTAACAGTTTTGGAAGAAGCCTCTCTCCCACCTGGACCTAAAGGTTGGCTCCAACTAAGTGATTAAATCTCCCTCTGAGTCTCTTGGCTCCCTCTAAAGTCAGAATCCCTATGAAGTCAAACTCCCTCTGAGTCTACAAAACCTCCATATCTACCTAGTCCCTACCCATTGTCCTCTGTACAATCCTGGGAGGTCACTCCTCCTAATTGGATCCTAAGGGTTGACTCCCTCTAAACTATGGCTCCCTCTAAGCCAACACTATTGATGCAGCTAGCTGCCTCATCACTAGTGGAGCTACATGATCCCTCTCTGAATCTATGTTACTGGTGGGGCCACCTACCTCACCACTTGTGGAGCTACCTACTCCTCCTCCTCATCTATCACTCTATTCTTGCTAGTCACAACACACATAGGCTGGACCATCAACCTATATATATTTCCCTCCCTAACTCCAAGAACCATTGTTGATATGAAGCTAGATTGTATGGGCACAAACAAAACCTATCACTCTTGAAAAAATATGTGGTATCCCTTTCACTCAATCTTCGAGACTGACAGAACACTCCTATTGAGTTTTGGCACACATAACACATTTGGTACTCTCAACACCTATCCTGACTCCAATCAGAACGATACAGTACCAGGTCCTCGCATTGCATTCTTGTCTCCCATTCCAAGCTCCACACACAAGTCTGAGTTAGTCTCTTCGAAAGTGTTAAATAACTCTCATGTACCTTTCATATGGAAATATTCTTTGCTGGCCACCAACCAGGTCCTGCTACTAGAGACTATACCTGAAGGGGTAGATACCAACAAAATCTCCCTATGGAACCTGTATGTAACCTCATCAAACTCTGATTCTAATGCTTGCTTCCTTCTTCCCCTTCCCCTTCATTGTGGACAATATGAAGCATAGCTCCCAAAGTCATGACAATCAAAACATATGATCTTAATAAGTTCCTTCCTCCATCTCATCTCTGGAGATGTTTTTATCTTGGTAGAAGCCCTTCTCCTAAGAGAATCTCTTCTTCCTAGAGAACCTCTTTTTCCCTTCGGGGATGCAAGGGCTTGGTTCTCATCATTGTTATTCTTCACCACACCATCCATATTCTCCCTGGACACCAATCAAGTCTCCTCCTCGATACAATCATTCCATATCCTATCAAACCCTGGAAACATATATTGTGCACAAATTCCCTTCACAAAAGGTTCATAAGACCTAGGAAGACCTCTCATTCATAAAATTAGCATCTAATAACACCTGTCCATCCTGGAATAACACTGCATAGCCATACTCCTCAATCGCTAAGGTTGAGAGAACACTCTAGCACCCATAACAAATTTTCCACCTGCAACACATCCCCTGAATCCATTTAGAATACCACTTCTCCAGATCCCTGTACTACCTACCTATTCCTCATACCAACCTTCTTGTACATACCCGAGTCAGACAATGTGAAAATCAAGAACAATTCTTGTGCCCCTGTCATGTGTCGATGGCTCCCACTGCATAAGAACAATGAAATCCTCCAAGGAAAGCATCCTGCTTCCCAAAGTCACATCCATCCAGTGAAATTCTTCCCAAGTCCATCATCCAAGTCACCAAAAAACTCTCTATTTATACACACACTACAACTAATCTTGTCTCCTCATATGAAACAATCCCAAGCTACGGTTGGAAAATTAGTCTAGTCCACTCTAGAACTCTGCAACTCATTTATGCAAGTGTCCTCATCTTCCTGAGTCAAATACCTCATACATCGGCATGCAACAAAAATGTACAACTCTCTGATCCGATGAAGACTCTACCGTATCAAAATCCCATCCACACAAAGCTATCTCATCTGTGCCAAAGCAATCGATCTAAACACATCACAAATCAGTATGAAAAATCATTGAAATTCCATCCTCGAAGTCGGAAATCTTCCACACAACATACTACTATGATCTTTTCTCTTCTCCAATTCACCAAAACTCCCATCATGCCACACCACCATGCTGCAATAGTCCACAACTCCTTGTCTGAATGATCTACTCCATGTCTCAACCCAGAGACCATCTAACCTATTGCTACCTACAACAGTCATTGTATCTCCCTCTCAAAGATAACTCCTCAACACTGCTACAGCTCCCTCTTAGAGCTATCACTTGTGACCCACCCGAAACAAGAACAAGAAATATGCAACCACTTGTAGAAGCTATGTGTCTCAAATATGATCCCCTTCTCTTCAAATCCCAAGCTCTGATACCATGTCAATTTTCACATGCAACTCTATGTGACTAATTGTCAGATCTAAAAATTGCTTCCTAGTGATCTAATAGTAAAACCCTATTTGTTATCACTGAACAATTTCACACTAAAAATGACTGACTAAAATTACATGCAAAGAAAACACAAAAGATCAGATATGAATCATCAACACATATGAGACACAAATTTCAGTTATGTAACCTTGTTAACTTAAGAAATTTGGAGGAAAAAAACTAGCCCTCCCAACCAGTACAATATCACCAAATATGAGGACAACCGTGTCCTCTCAACCAATACAAATATCACCAAAATCTAAGGACAACCTTATCCTCCAATAACCATACAAATCAGAAAATCAAACCTCAAAAAATATCCTGGAAATATATTTTGCCCACAAATATGTTGTAGACATCTTGTATGACCTTCTAATGTCACCTACCAGCCTTGTATGGACCTTCACCTTTCCATGAAACTATGTACGAATGTACGTGACTATTCCCACTGCAAATCGTGTACGTACACGACTTTTCCCACTAAAACCCATGTACGTACATGACTGTTCCCACTGAAACTTACGTACATGCACAAAAACTTGTACAAACTCTTCATATGATTCACTCCACTTGTACACTTTCTTCCTTATATGACTGCTTCTCTCTCCCACACCTGTGGTGTGCTTTTCCCTACCAAGAATATAAAATAGAAATTCCTCAACCCCATGCCATATTTTCCATCATGCATAATTTCCCTTGGATGAAAACACTGAGCCTCCTAACACAAGTGCAGACTCACTTATGCTAGCTCGATCATGTCTCCACACACTCTACACAATATGAAATGTCACAATGACCTCTCTCCTTTATATACAATCCTTAGGGGCCACCATACAATTCCCTCCATAAGTAAACATCAAATTAGGATTTCTATGTGGGTGTAAATCCCCTACACAATCCCACAAATCCCACAAATCCCATCACCAAAATCATGAATCCCCAGCTTCATTCCAAGGGTGTTTTTACCAAAACGAAAGTGTGATGTGGTGCCCACAATGATTCCTACATTCCTAACACCTAGGGCCATGTGATAATACCTACGCGAAGCTACAAAAATCAACAATGAACGTGTGACATAATGACTTTGTTCATGGGATATTAAAGAATACCCCTAACTTAACTAGATATTGATAAATACCTTCCAAAATCCTTTTGTTGAACCCCCCTCCCAATACATATTTCCAATAAAATAAACCCTTATTTTTACTAGATACCCCTTTTAATACCCGCCAATACTTATAAACCCCCTAAGACCCCACATCCCCCCCCAATACCTACAATATATTGACTTTATTTTTCACAATTTAAAAATCCCCTTTATGAATGAACGTGATAAGATATTGGTCAACAAGGTGAAGCCTCCCTGCATGGTATGGGGGATTGTTATCCTAATATTTTATTTTCCACGTTGCAAGATATAATGTAAATCTTATGATATATCAAATGAGGACTTTGAGAATACCTTGAGATATGGTTTATGAACTGATATCATACTCTGCCTTTTGAAGTTCTAGAGGCTCTTTTTTTAAGCTTTTCTTTTTTTCATGATGATTATATGCTTCTTGCATCAATATCTAGGTCTTCTTGAAAAAATGTATATGAATAATATGGGCATGTTATAATGAGGCTCGAGAATAAAGGTCTCCTTGAGTTGATTATTTTTTATTTTGTAAGTGGAGTGAGTGACCATGGTAGGTCACAAGCTCTTGATGTTTGTGTGTACCCTACATACTTTGAAAAACATGAGCAAATGTGAATACCATGACTATGAGATCCAAGAGTGGAACTTCTATGCTCTACTCTATGACTGAGAATTCTCTATTCTGTAGGATTTTTGGATCCTCTCTCAACTTATGCTATAAATTCCTCCAATGACTACCTAGTTTTTAATGGAGAAGATATATTTTGAATACTTATGGAAGAGAGAACTTGAACAATTGAGAAATGATGGAATACCATACCTCTTTATAGGGTTTTTTTTTCTACTTGATTTGTGATTTATTCCTTCTAGAAAATAGTGGTGGACCTTGCATTGGTTTCCTTTGGCTTGCTAGAGTTAAATTTGATCCTACATGAAAATCATAAGGGTGGTGTGGATTTTTTTTCATGTTTTTATTTTTTCTTGATTTTTCTTAAGAGCATAGCTACCATTTTTTGTCTTCAACAGTACTATGTTCTCATGGTGCCTTGGAAAGGTTTTCACCATGGGAAATCCTTGTTATTTTTCTTTATTATACAAACCTAGGGTTTCCTCAAAGGAGGTTTTGAAACCGATGCTATCATATATGCATTGAAGAGGTTTTCATCATGGGAATTTTTATTCTTTTTTTTTTCTCTTTTTCTTCTTTCCTTTTTGGATACGATCAATTTGTTTTGGGAGAATTGCTTCTTTTAATTAAACAAATATGTTTTTCTTGAATGTTGGATACAAACTCTTCCTTTGACAATTGTTTCTCATAGATTTTTAGTCTATATCCAATAACCAATAAAGGCACTTGTTCTTGATCAATTGTTCTAATTTTTATTTATCCATTATCATAACATGCGTCAATTTGGTAGGGACCTGACCATCTTGTTCTTAGTTTACCCTTGAAATCCTTGAATCTTGAGTCATATATAAGGGCCCAATATCCTTCCTTGAATAATTTTAACTTGATGTACTTGTCATTCCACCTTATTATTTGTTGTTGTACCATTTCAATGTAGAACAAGGCCTCTTGTTTGTACTCATCTGGGGGATTGAGTTGTTGTAATATTTTTTGTTGTGTCTCTATGAGATCCAATCCTAGTTGTAGGGATGTTGTTAGTGTTTAAGTCTCCAACTCCATTGGGATCATGAACTTCTTTCCATAAACTAATTCATAGGGTGTGAACCCTATGATAATTTTTCATTTTTTTTCTCAATCAAACAAATATGTTGTCCTTGAATGTTGGATACAAACTCTTCCTTTGATAGTTGTTTCTTGTAGAGTTTCAGTGTATATCTAGTAACCAATAAAGGAACTTTTTCTTCATCAATTGTTTTGATTTTTATTGATCCATTTTCATAACATGTTTCAATTTGGTAGGGTCCTAGCCATATTGTTCTTAGTTTGTTGTTGAAATCCTTGAATCTTGAGTCATATAACAGGGCCCAATATCCTTCCTTAAATACTTTTGACTTGATTTTTTAGTCATGCCTCCTTATTCTTTTTTATTGTACCATTTCAATGTGGAACAAGGCCTCTTGTTTGTACTCATCCAAGGGATTGAGTTGTTGTAATCTTTTCTGTTGTCTCTAAGATATCCAATCCTAGTTGCAGGGATGTTATTGGTGTTTGAGTCTCAAAATATATTGGGAGCATGACCTTCTTTCCATTAACTAATTTGTAGGGTGTGAACCCTATATTAGTTTTCCATGTAATATTCTATGCTCGCAAAACTTCTATAAATCTATTTTTCCAATCTCTTCTACTTTTCTTGACTATATTTCTTAGGATGTTCTCCAACTCTATATTTGTAACTTATACCTAACCATTTTCTCGAGGATGGTATCTCACTGATTTTTTATTCCTCATTTTGTATAAGTTCATGATATTCTCAACAAGATTTTATACATTTTATTTACATAACAAGGATTGAAATATTGAGGATGGTTGTAAGAAATACCTTGTTGGAATGGCCTTGGTGCTCCTTTCCTCCTTTAATTAATGAAGCATAGTTGATCCATGCTATATTATGTTCCTTGGTAAATTTATTTCAACCCAGGTAATGAAGGACATTTGCTTGCTTGATGATCTTCTTCATAAATGCCATATATTTCCACTATATTGATTGTACATTAATTCTTGGTATGTTTCTCTCTTCGTTTAGGGAAAAAAAACAAGACTCTATCAACCTCCTCTTGAACCGCATGGTGTCCAGTTGCATATCTAATGAATGTAAAATATCATTTTTCATATCTTCTAATAAACTCCCTATTTCATTTTTGGTGAGATTTTTAGCTACATGTTTTGAAGATTGCGGGGTAGAGTTTTCGCCACCCTTATTCTTTTTACTTGCACATGTGGAGTAGTTTTTGAAAACTTGCTTTATGTTGTCATATTCCAACTAAAAGATGTCTCCATTGGCTAGGAGGTTTAAATTCTACATTAACTCTTCTCTCACTCCTATGAGAAGCACAAGTTTTAGGGATTCCTCATCAAGTCTGAAACTATGATCCCTCTTGTAGCTAAGTTGAAATATTTCTTCATAATCCTTGAGGGAATTGCTCTCTCCTTTTATCATTCTAAAGATCTCATCTCTAGTGTCTTTTTCCTTGCAATAATCTGTACAATTTTATATGAAGGTTTGTTTCATTTTCTCCCAACTAGTAATCTTATTTTCTTCCAAACTCATGAACCATCTCAAGGCTTAATATTTTAAGGTATATGGGAAGAGATTGATATTTTGGGCATCTGAAGCATGGTCATATTTCCTACAAACAACCTCAAACTCAAAGAGAGGACCTTCTTGATTAAGGCCATGGAAATGAGGGAGGGAACCATGATTATATTCTTCATCCTTGTTTCTTGTTTGGTTTCCAAAATGGATAACTCAAATATATCAAATTTCTCTTCTCCTTCCCGTTCCATGTTTTTTTTGAGATGGAGATCCTTCACTATGTTCAAATTCTCTATCAACAAGAGTATTCACAAGATTAAATAAAGGATTAATAAAAACCTGAGCTCCACTTTCAAGTTGATCAATGATTTCTCCATGAATATGTTAGATGCTTGCTTCATTGCCCTCTTTTTGTTGTACTTGATCACTTGAACCTACCTGAGCTACGCTAGAAACACATGTTCTTGGTAAAAATTCCCATGTCTATCTCTAGGTTCATGCATGAAAACTAATTATAAAATGTTATTTTTTTCTAGAATTTTCAAATAATCCTAATGTAGATTTAACAACCTACAAAAATTTCTAGGACAAATAATTGCAACAATGAATGCTCAATACCTTATTTCACTTTAAATGTCAACATAGGGTTCGCGTAAACTTATGAGGTGATGTGCACAATGTATGCAACTATAAAAGTCCTAATCTGAAAGTCACATTCTAGATAATCACATAAATGAAATGCTTAACTTTTGGCAAGTCATTTCCCTATGCTTCATACCATCAACCTTGTGATGTTCACTCTAACTCCCCTGATAATGTTCAAGGGTTGGAAGAGATCTTAGATAATTTGTTATCAGATAAAGAATAGGGTTAATGCATTGATGGAACTTACAATCCTAAGGGCTTCTTTTAGGCAATTAATCCTTACAACTTTTAGTAACCTTAGTTTTCTCATCAAACATGCTTTTAGTATTGACAATTATAAAAGTAAATCACATAAGTGGATTACACAAAGTATAAAATACATAAGTTTTGTTCAAAGACATGAAGCAAGAAACATAAATGTTGGAAATAACATAAATTGAATAACTATGTAATGTACTACATGAGTCTATAGTCTTACTACAAAGTCTGTAATCAACATTAAAACAAAATTGAAAGGTAACAAGAGATGCATATAGGGGTTCTTATTCCTCCCCTTGATTGGGACCTACTCAAGGATTATATTGTTGGAATATTCACTAATAATGAGAGGAGGTACAGAAGGGGGGGGGGGGGGCGTGAATTAGTATTAGGCACTTTTTACCACTTTTAATCATAATATGAAAGAATTTAAGATATCAAAAATTTATCACTTATAATTTCATTCAAGATACCATAAACATATAACCACAAATACACAATACATAAGAATTTTACGTGGAAACCCAATTGGGACAAAACCATAGAATGGTTTATTATATATATCAAAAGATTACAATCATAAGAAGCACCAACTTCAAAAATTCTCCAGCACCAACTGAAACGAGGCACCAACCTCCTTGTTTATGAGCTCCAACCTGAAGGAATCTACAACTCCATAGATTCTCCAGATCTAACTTGAAGGATACTCCAACCTGAAGGAAGCTACAACTCCCTTTCCTTCCCCCTTCCTTCCTCCCTTGAATATAAATAAGAGAATCAACCTGTCACTTTTGTTGTCACTGATATTGATATATCATCATCATCAAAACCGATACAACCACATAAAACTCATGACAATATCCCCAAGAACATCCTCCAAATCATGTGCTCAAAATCACCATGATATGCATCAAACTATGTGCCAAGAAATCCAAGATGTGCCTCAAAGAATATGCCATGCCTCAAAACATATACCCAAAATATTCCTTAAACATGTGCCAAAATATCCAATATGCACCTCAACCATCTACCAATACCTCCAAGATATGCCTCAAGCATATTCCATAACCTCAAAGATACAAACCTAAAAATATATAGAATAACATACCTTAACATGTGAACAACCTGGTGTATCAGATATCAAATATTCAGACCTTCCTCAACTTCAACATCAAGAAGAATACCTTCATCAAAAACTTTCCTCAGCCTCGTGGAATTGGACCGTGCAAGAGGTGGGGTCTCGCATGATGATACTAGGAAAAACAACAGGGGCCTCACGAGACATCTTGTACTTGACCCGTGGAGTCACCTCAGATAGGGTTTCCCATAAATCCTTCACACATATGCAAATCCGAGACTTCTCTCCTCCGCACTGCTTCTCTATCTCACTTGCACCAAGAGATCACAAACTTGCTATATTTCACACTTGATTGATTATTAAAATTAGAGGCTCTTGATGGGTATTTATACTTTTCCAAGTGCCTCCTTTATTTGAATTTAGTGCCAACCTATAACTTCTTATTGCAAATGTTTTTATCCTTTTCCTGATTTTGGGGCCAACTTATAACTTCTTGTTGCAATCATTTGGGGGATTTTTAACCATACTTCGGGGATTCATCTTTAAGAGGGTATAAATTCTCAACCGTGAGGAACCACGTGGCATACCACCTAACATTGGAAATGACATGATGAGGACTATCCATCTATGAGAGTTTTGCATGTATTTGTAATTTCCTTCGTACTCGTTTTCTACAATCAACTTTGAGATTCGTGACCACACCTCTGGGGCTTCCTAGTCATATTCTCAGGGTTTCTTTGTATACTTCTTCAAATCATATTCCTGTGAGGGCTATGAATAAATATACACCATAAGAGGAACACTTTGGAGACTTCTTCAAAGACACCCATCACTTCTAGAGGATTTTGGACTTATTCTAGGTTTGACATCAATGACAACCAATTTTCCAACAATCTCCCCTTTTGTCATTGATGACAAAACTCATACTCCCCTTGTGACCATTGCTCCCCCTATATTCATTATTTCTCCCCATGTCTTCATGCGTATTCACTTTTCTCTCTCCCCCTTTGACATCAATGGAAAAGGGTAACTCCCCTTGTCGATTTCTCTCCCCCTGTCTTCTTTGAAAAATGTTGTGTAGATCACTGTGGGTCAGAAACTACTCCAAGTTTTCATTGAAGATACTCAAATGTATCTATTGGGATATGTTTGGTGAAGATATTTTCATTTTTTTATTTTGTCCCAATGTAATCCAACTTGATATTCTTTTCTGTGAATTGTTCCCGTAGAAAGTGGAACTTGATAGGATTATGCTTGGTATTGGAATGCATTACTCAATTTTTGGAGATACTTATAGCACTGGTATTGTCACATAATATTAAAATAGGCTCATCACATTTTACTTGCATTTATTGCAGGGTTTTCTTCATCCATAGGACCTAAGTACAACATGATTTCGTTGCAATATATTGTACTTCTTTCATAGACAAGGATATTGATGATTGCTTCTTACTTAACCAAAACACCAGAAAATCACCCAAGTAGAAGATTGCTCCACTAGTACTTCTTATATCATCAATGCTTCCTTCCCAATATGAATCTATGTAGGTGACCATAGTCATATCATTCCCTTTCGGATACCACAATACAAACTATGTTATTCCTTTGAGATATTTGAAGAACCTCTTTACTGCCATAACATGAGTTTCCTTCAATGTTGCTTGAAATCTTGCAATATTTCCAACTGTTTGCGTCACATATGGTCTTGAGGTTGTCACGTAGAGTAGGATACCAATCATCAATATACAAAGTCTCTGATATTCTTCCTTAGATTCATCACCTTTTCTCAACTTGCAACCAGTCACCATAGGTGTAGTTACGAGTTTGCAATATTCCATTATGAACTTCTTCAACATTTATTTGATGTACTTGGTTTGGGAAATGAAAATACCTTCATCTAGATGAGATATCTAGATTCTCAAAAAGAAATTTACCTCACCAATTAGGGACATTTCAAACTCATTATGCATGTCTTTGGAAAACTTACTTACTCAACTTGTCATCATCACTTCCAAATATGGTGTCACCCACATATACTTCAATGATAAGTATGTTGTCCCGATCCACTTTTATGTAGATATTACTATCTTCATTTCCCTTTCTGAATCCTTGTTGTTGTAAGTACTTTTCCAATATTGAATACTAGGCTCTAGGGGTTTGCTTGAGTTCATACATAGATTTCTTCAATCTGCAAACATAATCTTCCCTTTATGACAATAGGAACCCTTCTAGTTGTTCTATGTAGACCTCTTCTTGTAATTCTCAATTAAGAAACACTTATTTTACATCCATCTGATATACTCTGATCCTTTTGGAGCATGCATAGGCCAAGATCATTCTGATTGCTTCCATTATGGAAACAAGAGAAACGTTTTCTTCAAAATATACCCCTTCAACTTGAGCATATCCTTTGCATACTAGCCTTGCCTTATTCCTAGTTACTTTTCCATCTTCATTTAGTTTATTTCTAAACACCCATTTTGTACCAATCACATTTTTGTCCTTAGGTCTTGGAACCTATTCCCATGTCTCGTTATTCTCTATTTGATATAGTTCCTCTTTTATGGCCTTGATCCAATGTTCATCATTGATGGCTTCCTCAAATCTGCTTGGTTCAACTATGGATAATAATGCTAAATGTATTTGTTCTGGTGTATGTGCGCATTTGCTTCCTCTGGTTTCTATTCCTGCATTTTTATCTCCAATAATTTGTTCTAGTGGATGATTCTTCTGAACCCAATGGTTAGGTGTTTTAGAATGTGTCTGGAAATCTTGTTTATTGTATTTTGTTTCTTCTTGCTCTACTTCTTATTGCTTCTCTTCTATTTATTCTACTTCTTCCTCTACTTCTTCTTCCTTTAGTTCTTCTTCTGCTTCATGCTTCTTTGAATTTATTCTTTCTTCTCTGGTCTTCAACACATTTGTTTCATCAATATTTGCATTGATGCTTTCCACTATTTTGTTAAGTCTTAGGTTGTAGTATTTGTATGCCTTGATTTTTCTTGAGTATCCAACCAATATTCCTTTATCAACTCGAGAGTCAAATTTTCCAATCTTGTTATCTTCTCATTTTATGTAACATTTTCTTTCAAACACTCTAAAGTGTTTGACATTTTCCAATCTTCACTTCCACAATTCATATGGATTCTCGTCGTTGTTACTTCTAAGTATTCTTTCGTTAAATATATGAACGACTGTATGTACATCTTGTACCCGAAATATATCACCCAACTTGGAATATTTCAACATTGTTCTGGTCATTTCCTGTACATTTATGTTCTTCCTTTCTCTTTTTATCTCACTTAAGGCACTGATTAGTTTTGCTTCAAGATATACTTCACCTTCTTATTCATAATCTTCTTTATCACTTTGTTGAGTTTCTAATGCCATAAAGAACACTCTTTCTGAGTCATTGTCACTATCGTCATCCTCATCAGATGAGAAACTATCTTCTCTAGAGTAGAGACTTTTCTTGAAGACTTTTCTTTTATTTCCTTTTTTGTTTCCCTTTCAGTATTTCTTTTCTTTCTTGGGAACTTCTTCTTCATCACTTTCTGAATTTTTAGCATAAGGACATTTAGCAACAAAATGACCAATTTTACCACAATTAAAACATTTTAAAAAGGAAGATTACCATTGTACTTGCCAGTTCCTCTTCAACTTCCTTACAAAATTGTCCATTTCTTCATCTTCATCTGAATAATCGATGCAACTGCAGTTTGAATTTTACTTTTTCTTATTCTTTCTTGTCTTTTTGGATGCTTTGAAATATGCTTCCTTCCTGGATCAATTGTCCTACTCTATTCTCATTTCATAAGATGTAATAATTCCATGCTCAATGTAGCAAGATATGCTCTTTCTTCTAGGGCTAAAATCTTAGGATCAAATCTCATTAGAATATACCTTAGTACTTTTGAACAATTATTGGTTCTTTAATTTCTTCTCTTAAGCCTTTAATAGAGTTCACAATTTCATCAACTCATAGGAAATAAGATGCAATATCTTCATCTTCCTTCCTTTTTAGTTCTTCAAATTGACCTCTATAAGTTTGAAGCTTGGCCCCTTTGAAGTTGGCATCTCCTTCGTAAACATTTTGAAGTTTGTTCCAAAGATCCTTTCTAGAGTCACAATGTGTAACCTTGACATATATTGAACTATCCAGGCCACTCAGAATAACATTTTTATCCTTCGAACTGTTTTCACTAAGCTTCTTTCTATCTCTATATGTTGGGGGAGTGGAAGGTGTCATGTATCTGTCCACTATTTCTTGCCAGACATCGAATCCTTGTGCTTGCACAAACATTTTCATCCTTTTCCTCCTTAAGGCACATTTTGACCATCAAACAATGGTGTTCCATTCTCAGTGCACTCCATGATCTACCTTCCAATGATTAGACTATTTCTGAAGGACTTACTTTGATAC
>JZKD02S1679448.1:804648-814903 GCA_000966675.3 Picea glauca
GTTTCTAATATATGAATCATACACCCCATCATTTTATACTTAAAAAGATAAAACCAACATCGAAGTTATTCACGAGACCATTAAAGATGTTGCTCATTAAATATGTTTTCATTACACCCAGTATTTAGTGGGAGAAACAATAGAAAAAATAATGATGAATATTATGTCATCATGAAACCCTCTATTTTGTTACTTCATTTATGAATAAATATCTGATGTTATGAGATTTGTTTGTGGTTTGACATTCAGATGTCTTGTTACTTCATTTATGAATAAATATATAGTGTTATGAGATTTGTTTGTGGTTTGACATTCATATGTCTTGTAAGAACTTATGGCATGCCAAAATCAATGATCCCCTTTGAATATATTATAGGATCAAAAAGTTCCCTCAGTGGGTTTAATGCCTCAATATACTTGACTTAATTTCAAAGTATATCCTATTTGTTATTTCATTTATGAATAAATATCTTGTGTTATGAGATTTGTTTGTGGTTTGACATTCAGATGTCTTGTTACTTCATTTATGAATAAATATATGGTGTTATGAGATTTGTTTGTGATTTGACATTCATATGTCTTGTAGGAACTTATGGCATGCCAAAATCAATGATCCCCTTTGAATATATTATAGGATCAAAGAGTTCCCTCAATGGATTCAATGCCTCAATATACTTGAATTAATTTCAAAGTATATCCTTTCTAAAAGTAATTTGATATTTGATATTATGAATCTATTTGCATATAGGATATAACATACAAATAGTGTTATAGTTTTATTTACAATCATTGTGTTTGTTCACTTAACAATTGTTATGAATGATGTGATTTGATATGTATTTTTAAATGCCAGTTTTCCTATGTGTTTTGCTATGGAATTTCCATATTGCAGTTTTGTGTTTTCCCCTTTGAAAATGATTCATATCGACAATCTAGAAGAGTGTTTCTTATTATCATTAGTTCAAGTTGAGCATGGAAATTCATGGTTGTACATCTTGACCATGATGACAAGTCATCACTGTTGTTGAGCTAGTATAACCATAAATCATAATTATTTCCAAGCTTGAACTCAAGACTACATGTAACACTCCTTCATTAGCAACAATGTTTCTCAGATGAAAATTTTGAAAAATTGTGGGAACAAGATTGCATAGTAAAATGCATCCTTTAAAACATTGATATATCAATGTATATTCATCATTCTCATTGCATAGACATTTATATATGTCCATTGGAAAATATCTATTTATTGATTTCTTCTTGGGCATTTAGTTATAGGACCAGTTCTTCAATAGTTACAATGTGTCGTTTTAATGACACTAGAGACATCCTTAAAATGATGTTTCTAGGATATATATCACAAACTCATCGGAATATTAACACACACATACACTAGGGATCTCACAATGTTTAGAAAACAATGTCAATGCTTAAGTAATTAAAAAAAAAAAGATGATTTTTTGAAAAGGCCGGTATTGATGTGTAAATTTCAAAACAAAGTTATATCAATGTCATTTTTTGACCCCAAATCTAGTAGTGTTCTAATTGCAGGGTTTATCCTTGCTCTCATATCCTAGTTTTGAAAGAAAAAGGAGCACAATCAAGGTGGTTTTAGCCTTGTAAAAGAGTTTATTGGGTTTGTCTCTTCCCCAACAATGTTATTTAGTGTTTTTCTTAGTTTTTATCCTTTTTATTCTATTTTTTTGTTTATTTTAGGCCTATTTTGCTAGTAGTTTCCATTTCTCACAAGAAATGATCATTTCCCAAGAAATTGGTTTCTCATTTAGAAATGGGAAACAAATGTTATAAATGGGTATTTGACATGGTTTAGTTTTAGGACATGTTTATGCTAAAAATAACTCCTTCAATTGTGGTCTTTGGTAGCATAGTTATGGCCTACTCCATAACTAACTAATATTAAGAGTAAATGGTTGAATGTAACTAGCATGTACATTTAGGTTCAAATGTCAAGTTATGACAACAAGATGCCTGTTAAAGTAGTTATCTTGAATCTTGACCAATCTAGTCAAGGTGGGTCAAAAGGTCCTTACTTGTGTTGCCCCGAGTCTAGATGTTAGGAGACATATTAAGTTAGTAAGCTTGGACCCTAATAAATATGTTCAAAGTGGGTAAACATGGCCATCTCAATTGATGATGTCAACCTAGTCAAAACAGGTGAAAAAGGCCTTGCTGGGTTTTCCCCAAAAGACAATGTCAATTTTTTGTGTCATGAGGTGCATCATGATAGCTAGCAAAGTAAAAGAGAACCTAGCTAGCCTACCCCACATTGGTAAAAAATGTCTTGTATGCCCAATCCATCCCCCCATTTGATTATCCACCTTGATTTCACTTGTTTGAATTCAATCCCTTGGGTCATTGTTATAAGCCATCTACCTCCACCATTAAGTAAATGCACATGTTTTCAAAAACATTATGCACTCAACAAATGTAAATTATCATAAAAACAAGCTCAACTACATGATTAGATATGCAAATAGGTATATACACATTGCATATTTATCCAAACCCCCTTTATTGAATAAAGAACCCCCTAAAACATGGTTAGATGTGCATTACATATATGAAAAATGTGTGCTTCTTAGAAACACGCTACATAAATACAAAACACACATATATACGTCATGTATCTATCCATTAATCATTTTTAGTCGATTCAAAATCCTATTTAACTGAATTAAGAACATTCTATCACCCAATGACCCCCTCTGTTACTTTGATGTTGCTTCAACTAACCTCATTGCAACCCAAATTGACCTCAATCCCCCTTGATTTGATCATATCTTATGACCATACATATTGCACATTGATTATTAAATGTGAAATTATACTAATAGAAAAACTTTAATAAAACATACAACTTAGTTACAAGATATACAAATAAAAACATATATAGTTGTATATATTAAACTTTCAAAATTTTGTAAAAGTATAAGAATCCCCTAAAGTAAACTCAATCACCCTTGATTTCATCATATCCTATTATGTGTAGTATTGCACATTGATTTTATCATCATGATTTCATCATATCCTATTATGTGTAGTATTGCACATTGATTTCATCATCCTATGATGTGTATTGCACATTGATGGTTGAATGTAACATTATACTAATAAAAAACTATAATAAAACATACACCTTAGTTACAAGGTATAAAAATAAAAACATATAACTCCATATATTAAGTATTATACACCTTATAACTAAGGTGTAAAAGTAAAAACATATAACTCCATATATTAGGCTTTCATTACAACTTGGTTGAGAAGAGATATGTAATAAAATATCTAAGGTTGATACACTAAAAATGTTAACTACCATTTAATATTTTAAAAATGTTAATACTCGTTTGTCGTATGGAGTTCAAAACTTTAGTCCTTGGATGATCATAGAAATGGGAATGACGTACATTGATGACCCTCCCATGTTTGTAGGTTATATCGTTGGGCATCCCAAAGTTGCTCTAGGCGGGACCCATGTCATTGTAAATCATGAATCTTACATGCCAAAAAAGCAAAACATGTGCATAATGAACATTTATGAAAGGGTCAACTTGCGGTATTTTCGATTTTCCCCGTAAATCATATTGCATTGATTTTCAACATGGCGGGTGAATACGTGATATAATAGATTCATCTTAATCTTAGTAATGAGGAGCGTAAAAAATTAAGTATAAATTTATACTTGTTTATAAGATAGATTTGATGTAAGATTTTCTAAATCTGCATAAATTTCTAATTATATAGAAGATTTGAGGTGATTTGATATAAGATTTTCTAAATCAGCATAAATTTCTAATCCATAAATCTATGGAGGAGTAAATACCTTATCTTCCTTTTTATTATTTTATATACAATTAAGTAGAATGTATAACATATAAAATGTGTTATAATAGTAATTAACACTAATAATTAAAAGAAGAAAAAAGTTTAGATTGTACATGTGTAAAAAAATACAGAAAAAACAATCATTTGTTATAATTGTTGTAGAATTTTCTAGAAATAAATTGTGCAAATATTTTTAATATTATATATATTAATGTTTAATGATTTAAGTATTGAATCACTGGTTTTCTAGATTAGTTGAACTGGTCATAATCTTCTCTATTGAAGTGATTATCTTCTCTATTGAAGTGATTGGAATGTTTATAATTTATAATTTTAATTTTTACAACTGTCATTTTCCAAGGGCTATTTCCTTATTTTAATCCTTTATATCTATTTTTCAACATATATCCATCTTCCAGATTGAAGTTATTGGAGTGTTTTTATTTTTTAATCTTAATTGTATTCACAACTATTCTTTTTCAAGAACTATTTTTTTATTTTAACCATACTATTTTCTAATCACTTAGTTTTTCTTTGTCCCTCATGATGAGTGGAGTGTCCACTAGAAATATTAGATGTTTCAAAACTATTTACATAGTTTATCTCAAGAAATTTTGGAGTGTTTTTATTTTTTAATTTTAATTTTATTCACAACTATCCTTTTCCAAGAGCTATTTCATGATTTTAACTATACTCTTTTCTACTCACTTAGCTTCTCTTTGTCCCTCGTGATGAGTGAAGTGTCCACTAAAAACATTGGATGTTTCAAAATTATTTACATAGTTTATCTCAAGAAATTTCTACAACAATTATGACCAAATGTGAAAACATACATACTCAAACCATTTGTCCATTTGTCAATTATAGATGACTATTATGTCAGAAAACAATACTAAAATAAAATCATCTAGCATATATTTATTTTAATTAACTATCTTTTACAAAGGGAGAGATATACTGTTTGATATTTAATATGAATGTATGTTAGTAATTTGATAAATATGAAATATTAAGTTTAGGGGTTTATTTCAATAATTGTTAGGTATATCTCCTCTTTGATCATGCACTATTTTAGGCCAAGGGATTTATTAGGGGTGTCAAATCTTTTGGGTTTTCCAAAGAGATCTTCCTTATGAAAAAAAACACATAAAACATATTTTTCACCAAGGTTCTAAAGTCCAAGGATGGATTTATGCTTACTAAGTTAATGTTGTAGTAAAAGCACTTGGATGGGGTGATGGATGCTAGGACCACAACACCTCCCATGTGTCTCCTACCTGGTGCTTGGCCGCCAACATGCATAATGGTACTTGGGATAGTTATGAAGGAGCAAGGGACATTGGTTCTAGAGAGATCATGGGTGATTCGGGTTATCCTGAAGGCATACGAGCTCATGCAACGAGCTTGTGAAATGATACTTTGCATCATGGTTTCTGAGTAATGGGATATTCGTCGATGCATGTGATTAATAAATTGAGTAGGCCATTCATCAAAATATGCAATTCGAGTTTGGTTGGCAAAGTGGAATCCATTTCCCATTGTCTCGACCTCCCCAACGCATTAGCAAAGAGCATAATTCATATTCCAAGTACCCTCCACTGCATTCTTTTGGTCTGGTTATTGTCTTTAGCCACTTTGTTTCTTTAGCCACTCTGTTTCTAAGTATTATCAGGGGGGCTCTTTTGGAATTCAACCTGTTAAGTTTTGGAAGACAATGGTGCTCCCCTAGGTGGTGGGAAGATTTATTAGTTGTCCAAAAGTTTTTCCATAGTAGTTACTTTACCTCCCATAGTCTTGTAGTTCATTTTGTTGAACAATTCCCTAAGATGCTTGTCATTCTTTTTCTCCCTCACCCTATATTTCAAATAGAAACAATGAGTAAAAGGAGAAGCCTCCTAGCTAGGAAAACAAGGTCGATAGGAAGGCCAAAGAATGTACCCTAAAATCCCTTGTCCTAGAAGAGCCTCGTTATGTTATTAGGGTAGAAAAAGAGGCCCAAGTAGCGGTCAATTTCTACCACTTTAGGTTCCCTGATTTTGTTAAGGCCAAATTAGAGGAAATGTAAGGTTCCATTAAAGAGAATAGACTTCAATTGACCAATGAAAAGATTGAAGATGAATTACTTGGGTCTAATACCCTGGTTTCTCTAGAACACAAGATTCAAATTCTTCAGAATTACTAATACCTATTGGATTATCAAGGCCCTTATAGCCCAATTTATTAAAGAAAGAAGCCAACAACAAAAATATATCCTTCATAGAATTGACCTGCTAGATGGTAAATTCACAGTGGTTTGCAAGGTAATCTTTAGGATTGAAATCGTGGTTTCCCAGGTCCAAGATGAAATCACATACACCATGGCTTAGGCACCTCCCCTAGCGAGATGGGAACACAGTCCGACCCCATTTTCATAGATGAGGATCCACGAATCTCTGGTATAGCTCAAGAGGAGACTAAGCAAACCAAGGATCTAGATGGTTGGCCAGAGGAAGAAATTGTCTTGCCTCCTACTACTTAATTCATGAATGTTTTCTTTTCATATAGCTTTTATGTCATATTGTAGGTTGTTAGAAAGAATACTATTTTTTTTGGACACAGAACAATAGATAAGTTGATAAATCAAGATGTAATTGATAGTGATCCTCTTTTTCAATTGGTGGAGGACCTAGTTTCCTCTATGGCAAGCCTCCACCAAGGATGCTTATACTCTTTGTATATAATATGAGTATATGATTGTACTTTAGATTTTTTTTTAAATGTTGTAGAAAAAAAAACATACATTCCACCTAAAATCTAAAATTGTTGTAAAAAGATCTTTTCATATGAAAACAAATTTCACATAAAACGTCTCTTCTAACTTACTTTGGTTCTAAATCAAAGATTAAAATAAATCTATGTAAAATGATCCATTTTTTACAAACAAATTTCAATGAATCTAAAAAAAAATGCATAATTAGAATTCCATAATTCCACCATGAAACAATCCACCTAAAAGTTTTGCCCAACTTATATCTATCTAAATCCTCAAAAAAAGGGAAATTTTGTTATTTAACTAATATATTAATATATTTCTAAATGTTATTAATAATGTATATGACAATCTCTTCTACCTAATTTGTAAAATTAGGTTGACTTGTGAAACTTTGCTTAATTTAACTTATAATAATGTTATATGGAATGATACTAATTTGTAAAATTAGGTTAGGTTGAGTTGTGAAACTTTGTCTCATTTAACTTATTATAATGTTATATGGAATGATATAAATTAGACAAACTCAATCTTTTTCTTTAAAGTGTTTTTTTTTTTCATAAAAATAAAGCTCCACTTGACTGATTTTTTTACAATTTTAATTAATTTTAAAATAAACAAAAAAATTTAATACAATTTTTTTACAATCTTAATCAATTTTAAAATAAACAAAAAATTTTAATACAAATTCCAAAATTTTAAGGTAAAAAATTGAAATTTTCTATCAATTTAAAAAAATATATATAGATTTAACCAGTAATTAACATACTTGGATGTAACAATTAACATACTTCGATGTAACATAAAATGTTCTTTAATAGTGGAAAATGTTCCTTTGGAAAATTAAATAGAGTATATAATTTAATTTAATGAGGCCGGAGGACAAGATAGGAAAAGACATGAGAAAAAAACAGTGATATGTCCGGAGGCTGTCGGCCAAAAAAAGAGCTGGAGGCACGCTTTTCTCTCATCTAAAATTACATTAATGCATTTAGTGTGAAACTAGTGATGGATGATGGTAGGGATGGTGGGAATTAGAAATATGTTGTTTAATATACGTAAGGGTAATCACAGTACTTGAGGTCCCCAAACCGTATAATTTTCTGCAAACCCGAGATGGGTATTCCCGAGAATGAGATACTCATAGTAAGATCAAATAATCCCATCCGACCGTTTGATTCTTAGCTCTGGGGTCTGGATTTCTTGTTGGCCGACACTTTGATTGTTCTGCTCTTTTACATGTTTTTTCGCTGTTGTGAATGATAAATATGATATTTTTAGGTTATGGCATGCTTGGGTTTTGCTGCCAAGGGCTTCTCATATGCTATCGAATTTCTGCAATGATTTCTATATTTCTTCTTCTGCACTCATGTTTGAAGTTCTGTTGATCATATATATGTATATGCTTTTGCCTTTGCAGTTCCTTCCTTCTCACAGCGCTAGTTGAAGCTTGGGCACGGTGGATCAGAGATCATGGAGACAATTGATCATATAATTGCTGGATATTCTGCTTGCGCCCTTCGAATCATGCTTGGATCTTTCAGTACAGGTACATCAGGTGCCATTGTTTTGACCCTCCAAGGAGCTGTAATGGATTCCAAGCTGCCATGGAAGACAAAATTTCTCAGACAAATTCTCTCTGTAGATTTCTGGGCTTCGTCTTCTACCGATAAAATCATTATCAGGAGGTACCCTAGATGGATCAAATGCCGGCATGGATCTCATGTTTAACATGCAGACTGTGATGGAAACTAAAAAAAAAAAAAAACAAGATGATTGCCCCGTCTGTGACTTTGGAATATGCTTTTATCTATATTTTTGTTGAAGAATATCACAGGCAAGGTCACGTAGATGCATTGTGGCATACACGGGGAACGCCAGGCATTGTATTTTTCTTTCTCTCTTTTAAATTTTCATTAGGGTTGGCTTGGATTCAAGAACGTTACGGTGGGTGGCACAATCCTCATGGATTGTTACACTATTCTGATTTGATTATGTTTTTCGTAATTAGATTAATTCCAAAGCAGTGTAGTTCGTGATGCTTACAAGCACTCAGTCAGTGTAAAGAAATTTTCAGGATCTTATAAGATAAGTTTATGCCCTTATTATATTTTCCCTTTGTATCTTTGTTAAGCATTGGGATCCTTCTCAGACCATTTTGATTTGGTTTATAAGCATTGGAATATGGGATCCTTCTCAGACCATTTTGATTTGGTTTTATAATAATCAGAGCACTTGTGCTTTAAGAAATGCATCAAATATACTAAATGCTATTATCATAATCTATTGTATTGCAGTGTTGAGTTATGATTATGGACTGAAATTTAAATGACCAATGTTGGTGCTACGCCTGTTTTGCTTATTAAGGACGAAATATGAGTGCGACCTCCACGATGGAGTTAATAACAACAGTCGCAGTTTAATAAGTACATGTGACCTGTAGCAATTCTTGTGCTCAGTGCTTTGACAATCGAGTGGAGTTGCTAATCGAGATTTGTTTATTGCAAAAGTCGATGCATGTCTGCCATGTCTTTCTTTTGTCTTTCGTGTGATGTGATCCGAGATGGGCGGTCGGACATGAGAATAAAGTAAAGAAACACATTAGGGTTGAGTGCGATTCTACGACATTGATCCTCATTTTGAGGAGAATAGTCTTAATGCGGACGGAAATCTCAATGTCAGATATGCTATTTAAAGGAGTAGGATAAAACTGCAATAAATTGTATTTTTTTTGTGGGTAACAGTGGTTTACAATTATAGATTTTGGCTTTTTCTTCGTTTAATTTATAGATTCCTACGCATGGTTAATTATATAAAAGTGTATGGTTAATACTGGAGCTTCTTTTTTTTATTTGAACTGTAACGAATAAACAAATATATTTAGACTTTTCCAGTTCCGTTGGTTAATCCTGTTGCTTGCCTTTGGTTTATCCTGCTTGTAAAACACAGGGTATGGTTTATTCCGTTGGTTTATCCAGCCTGTAAAACATAAGGTAGGTTAAAGTTTTTATGAAATGATGATGATTTTTTGGGATATTTGTCTAAAATTTGGTGAAAATTGTTGGATTAGTTGTTGGATTAGTAGATTTGAGGGATTATTTCTGTATAATTCGAGTGCCTCAAAAGTTTTCAGCAAGATACATCCGTTTTTGCATTCATAAATGAATTTTAAATAACAAAAAATAGTAATTCGTGTAAATTTATGCCAAATTCAAATAATAAAAACCATTTGGTAAAACAGCTAACCAACTCCTAAAACACACTGTTGTTTAAGGATACACACTATTTATCCTTACAGGCCACTAAAATTTTTATATCAAAAATCCACTGGTTATCCCTGGCTATCTACTAAACTCATAACGTTAACGGCTCATTGGTCTCGGTCTCGGTTTGGCGATTATAGGAACCATAATTGACAGTGAATTACTGTTTCTATAAATATATATAGTCCCTGCTTCCTTCTTCATTTCCGTGTGGCGTTCTTTCAAACGTTGCTGGTTGAAATATACTTTCTTCTTCGTTTGTTTGTCTATCTTTCTAAAACGTTGCTGCTTGAAACCAACAGGTTGGTTTTACTTGCAATTTCAAAATTTTGATATGAAGGTCATTTTTTCTTAAATTAATGGTATACTTCATAAGTTGTTTGCGCGATAAGAATCC
>JZKD02S1679448.1:849467-883590 GCA_000966675.3 Picea glauca
ACCAAACACTCAACTCTCAACCAATCCCTGGATCTCATCCAGTCAGATACACTCAACTCCAGAAGTCAGAGAGAATGAAAATGCCAACAAGAGCTAAGAAATGAAAGTCAAGTTTAAAAGGCAAGAAAACACCTAGAAAACCTAGATCAGTTCTAGCAAGCCAATTATAGCAAAAGATATGTAAGTCACTGATTCAACAATACAAAGAGGTCTAAATCAACATATATGAGCTATTGATAGAGTCAAAATTTAAATTCAAAAATTTCAAAAACTGTTCGCAGGCCAGTGTGGAACACAGTGCGAGAAACTATGGTTCTCGCAGGCCACTTTGATGCAGCATGTGAACTATCCTCACTGAAATGTATATGCAGAGTGCGAACAGTCAAGGTTCTCGCAGGCTGCTAATGGACACAGTGCGAGAATCCCTGAAACTAATGAAAAATTTGAAAGAGAAAGCAAAAATCAAATTGGCTTATAGACCCAGAAGGTCTCTCAGGGTATCCCGAGGACTCAGAGACTGACAAATCAAAAGAAAAATGCAAACAGAGCAAATGGCCACAGAAAATCCAAAAACCATAAATAAAAAGGGATAATATCCCTAGTGGAGTCGCCAATTTTGTTATAGGATAAATCCGTAAGTGCGGACACAAACCGATCTCCCTAGATCGATCTGGTATCTAGAACAAAATAGGACAGAATAATACACTTTCCCTAGATCTAGCCTATTGAATGAACTGAGAGATAAGGGCTATGGACATACCTTATGAACACTTTCCTTAGATCTCTATTGTTCCCAGCTTCGCTTCAATGCTCTTGTCCCATCCGGATCACAACAAAACGATCCAATCGAAGTAAAGGCAAGTTAAGATATTCAATGACTAGTCTATACATATGATCAAGGAATTATGTAATAAAGTGACATCATCTTTATGGTAAAGGGACATATTATTGTATTGCATTAATTGAAAGTGAAACTTACAACCTAAGCCTTGATGTCATAGGTCTCCTTTCGATGGCTTCTAGCTCTGACACACATACTTGCTCATGCATGAAGAAAATCAACCACATATGATGACCTTGCTGTTGTCTCTTGCTGCTGTAGCATCAGTCCTCCATACAGTCTTGCACTAATTCTCTAATCAAACTCTTGCTAACTTGTTGTTAACTGAACTTCTTAGCTTTACCCTTTCCATGAGAAATCTCCTCAATATATAGGAGAAGATAGATTAGTTACTTGGATAGGGAATGATCCCAAGATATCTGGAATGACAGTACTTGAATAACCACTCGAAAACCAACTCACCCTTCTAGAAGGTTCGAGATCTTTATCTTTTTCCCCTTTAAAATCATGTCCGCACCCTAACCATGAGTACAATGCGAGAAGTTCGCACCCCGGCTTAAGGTAGCCTGCGGGAAACAGGCATTCCCGCAGGTGAATATATAAGTAGCCTGCGAACATGTTTCAAAGTGTGAACTCTGGAAGAAGACAACTGTAACTTTTCTCAGGAAAGTATTCTTGGTGAAGAGCTTGATTTTCCATCATCATGACATCATCACAATGACCAAATTTGTGGATAACACCTGCTTCTTGAAATCCTTCAAGTTCATTGATGCATCCCCTGCATCCGCTCAATGCACACTTGCAGAGCTCCTTTCCCCAAAGTGTTCAGAAACTTTGGTTCCTTCAACCTCTCCCAACACTACAGAATGTGTCGGTCATGTGCACTCTTTGCACCTACTCAAAGCACTCCTTGTTGATCCTTTCCTTCAAAGTGTTCAGAAACTCTGAAGTATCTCTCATGTCTATTTACCATAGTGTTCACTAACTCTGGGGTGTCTTCCCTAACACTTGTCCTCTCATAACTCGAAACATAGTTCACTTGTGCACACTTGCACCTGCTCTATGCCCTCCTAGTAGAGCTCTCAGAGTATTCAACAAATTTGGCTGTGGTTTCTCCTGCACAGACTTTCCCCTCCAAGGTGTTAAGTAACCTTGAGGCTCCTCTTGATTCTATAAATGTTTTGGTGTGCCCTCCTAGCACGTTCTCTCCTAAACTTGAAACATAATTCAAGTACGTACTCATTGTGTTGGCTCACAGAGTTTCCAGGGCTTTGTCATACATTCCTTTCATTTAGCCTAAAGAACCTAGAATAATTTAACAAAACTCACAGATAGAGAAATAATATCCTTACACTACAAATGAAACCTATTACATACACCTACAACATACATTCATAAGCACACAGATAACATTTAGTAAACACATAAACGCACAAACAACTCATATTTAGGAAAAAATTCTCTCTTTGTATTAATATGAATGTTTGTTTACAATGTGTACAAGCTCGGACTACAACAGAGTCTCGGTTGTCTCCTCTCCTTATTCTATTCCTCTCTAACTTACTTATGAAATTTGATACAAAGATCTTTTTACAAAAGAGGGGCTCCTCGAGCCTTCCCTCCAACTACTCTAGTGGTGTCTAATCACCATTACAATGCCTAACTACCGAGGTAGATTACATTGAAAGATCATTAACAATTCATATATGAGGAAATGCTCGAGATCTGTCCAGCTCAAGCCTATTAAAGGAAACTTCATCTATTGCCTATACAAAGGCATGACTCGACTCTATCAAGCCTAACAACATTTAATTTGCTTTTAATTACATTTAAATTTTAAAATTGAGGGCAAAATGAGAGGGTTGGCACCTCTCCCCTCCTTGAATGCGCTTTGATGTGCTAAATAGCTGACGCGCTGCTAAGGTGGGGCGATGTTCCTGCATCAAATATTTTAAGAATTTGGTACACAAAATATTCACCATTAATTTAATATCACCATTTAATTCCAAATCATGTCCATAATGGCCATTCCTGCATTCTCATAATGTACAGTGACCTAGATTTTGAGCCACATGCACTACTTAGATTTCCATGGAAGGTCCTGAGGGACCATTTGGATGAAAATTCACATTGTGTGTTGGGACATGAATATTCTTCATTATTATTCATCAACCTTACACTTTTTATTTTACCCACTGGCACAAAATAGGTGTTAAAATATCCTTAGTAGTGAACTTATGCTATGCAAGTTACATGGCAATGTCAAAAGCTTGCTCCACACTGTCGATATCCTTGATCAACATCTGAAAAACTTCTTAGAGGTGTCATAATTCTTGTTAGGAGGAAGTAAACAATGATGACATGTGTCTCACTTGAGTCATTGTTCAAAAACATTCTGTGGAAATTTCGAGAAATCATTGCTCAATTCAAATTTAGAAATGTCAAATCAACCTTGAGGTTCCCTAGATCTATTTCCTGTGAACTTTCAACCTTATGGATGAATATGAAATATAGATTACAATAGTACATATTTCACTTTTTTCCAACAAGATACACAAGGAAACCAAAAAAAATAAACATTGAACATTTGTCCTTCAAGGGGACTATTTTTCCAACCTTTTGGACATAATGCCAACATATAACATATCTGAAAATCACTTATTAACACCATATTTGTTACAACCAGAAATATACCCTCTTAGTTTCTATATACTTCTCAAATCATTCAAAAAAAAATTCTAACTATTCATGATAAATAAACATGCCAAGTGCCCCTAGAACCTACTCATTCAACATGAGAATATAAGATGAAAATCAGATATGCAAGTACACAAAGTTTGGACAAGAAAGTACACTTCATATACACATAAGAATGAAGTTATAAGTACATAATTCAGAAGTTGCTTCCACTATAAGAATCCATTCAAACAAAGTTTATTAATGATAAAAAGAAATCAATAGATAAGTATGAAGAAGGTTATACTTTCAATAACTTTGACATTTTCCGATTTTCCATCACCGAAATCAGGATTCTAGACAATTTTTGCTGAAATTGCAACCTTATATTTAATCAAATTGTTGTTTTCAGTGCACAAATAGATTCAACACATGAAAATACCCCTATTGCAACCAAATTGTGAAATGCTAACATCATCAATCCAAAATGATTCCGACATATTCAAAGTATCAATTTCCCCTCCTACTATTATACAATGTCAAAAAAAGCCATCTCATAGAATGTTTAGATTACTATTATAAATATAAAGTACCATAATCATAATAAAAATTATATAAATGTTTATGCCAAAAGAATTTTTTATCCCACAAAAAAGAGATTTCATACATCAATTTTGTGTTTTGTTATGTCACGATCTTAAAATAAATTATCATCATCATTATTATAAAAAACCAAACACCACAATAACTTTGCTTGAGCTCAAAATATATATATATATATATATATATATATATATATATATATATATATATATATAATCCTCCAATTAAATATCCCAAAACTATACTTAAACTAATTTAGTTATTCAATGTTTTTAGACTCATATACGTGTGCATGTATGTTTTGTTAGGATGTCGATGGAGATCATTAATCTGCTAAGAAAGATTGTAATATCCCAAAAATACACTTAAACTAATTTAGTTATTCAATGTTTTAGACTCACACACGTGTGCATGTGTGTTTTGTTAGGATATCGATGGAGATCATTAAGCTGATAAGAAACATTGCATTGAACCACATTAAGTTGTGTGAAGATAATTAATTAACTTAAATGATTTTAAGTAACCTAGTACTCATACCTTTGGTGTAGTTGTTGGTCTGTGTGTCCTTGGAAATTCATTTATAAATAAAGATGTGAGGTATGTATAAGTATATTTTTGCAACCATGTAATTTTTTTACTATGCAATTTTTATTATGTAATGTAAATTTTTATTTGATGATGGAGCTTGTAAAAGGAGATTTAAAGGATTAATTCAATTAATTGTTGTTAATATGATTTGGTATTTGGCTAATTTTATGTTAATATATGTTTAGTTTGAATATTCTTAAATAAGACACATTAATATATACCATTAAATTTACTAAAAAACCATTTACAAATTTATAAAACTATATATTGAATTATACACACTTTGTATCTTATTCATACTAAAAATAAATATCACTTTATTTAAAATATAATCTTAAATATAAAAAAAAATGACATTAATTTTCATATATAATCCTCTTATACATAATAAATCAACCTTATTCAAAACACAATGAAAGAGTCAAAAATCCCTTATATATAATAAACCAACCTTATTCTAAACACAAAATGAAAAAGGAGTGAAAAATCCAATTACTTATAAACACAAAATGAAAAAGGAGTGAAAAAACCAATAAATAGTGGTTGTTAAAAATGAAAAGTAGTGAAAAATCCAATAAATAATTATGGTTGTTTTCTTTTACACCTAAAGAAATAAAATAGTATCCCAATGTTCTTGGATGGGATAGGATATGTATATGTATACAATAACGTTATTCTAAACACAAATTGGAAAAATGAAAAAGGATTGAAAAATCCAATAAATTATAGTTGTTCAAAATGAAAACGAGTGAAAAATCCAATAAATTATGGTGTTTTAATTTACACTTAAATAATAAAAATAGTATCCCAATGGTTTTGGATGGATATGTATATGTATACAATCATATTAATTAATAAAATAAATAGAACACAATTATTATCTTTCTTAAGATAATAATAAACAAATAAAATAAAGTAATATAGATTCATTTTAATTTTAAATCTATTAAACATTAAATAATTTTCAATTTTTCTATATTTCTATAATTTCATAATTGACAAATTATAGAAGAAAAATCATGGTAATTACTTGGAATGATCTGATTATGAATTCACTTGTAAAACAAGGTAACCAAATTTTCAAACCATCTCAACCAATTTTTCAAACCATCCCATTATCAAAATTCATGGGCATAGTTGGAAATGCATTTGACTTATCTTCAATAGATTGTGAATGGTTAAGATGGTGGGCATAGTTGGAAATGCATTTTACTTATCTTCAATAGATTGTGAATAGTTAAGATGGTAGGAGATTAGAGTAAAGATATGGGTTTATTGCATTGCATTTTTTGCATTAAAAATTAAGAGATTCATCATTAATATAAGATTGACATTTAATTTCAAATCACATACATGATGGCTCCTCTTGCATTCTTGTAATGTACAAAATTTGTTGACCTAACCTTTGAGCCACGTGTATTAATAAAATCACCATCTAAGATCTTGAAGGACCTTTTAGATGAATATACTCCTTAAGTGTTGGCCCATGAATATTCTTCATTCTCCCACTGGAACTTTACACCTTTTTCTTTACCCACCAACACAAACTAGGTGTTAAAATATCCTTGGTAGTGGCCCTAATGCTATGCAAGTTGCATGGTGGTGTTAAAATCTTTCTCCGCATCATCAATTTCCTTGATCAGATGGCTTGCAAACTCCTTAGAATTGTTAGTTCTTTTCAGGAGGAAGTACACAATGATGACCCATGTCCCAAGTGAGTCATTGTTCAAGAGCATTCTATGTAAATTTTGAGAAATCATTGCTCAATGCAAACTTAGAAATTTTATCTCAACTTTGAGGTTTCCCGGATCTATTTCTTGTGAATTTTCAGCCTTAGGGTTGAATCTAAAATTTAAATTACAATACTATATATTTAACATTTCTCCAAAAAAAATACACAAGGCAACCTAAGAAAATAAACAATGATCATTTGTACTTCAAGAGAACTATGTTTCCAGTACTTAGGGCATAGATCCCAATATATAACAAATATGAAAATTATTTATCAACACAGATTTTGTTACAACCATTTGTAAGGCACACTAGTCTATGTCAATGGGTTTGCTAGGGATGTTATTCACAAATATGGGAAGGCATCCCTTGGGTTATACAAATACCTTACACATCTCATTCATACTAAGAAGCATCTAACGTTTCTCGATAAAACTAACTTAGAATATACTCATAAATATGAAAAAAAATAACATCAATTTCTAAATATAAAATTCTCTTATATACAATACAACAACCTTAGCCTCAAGGGTTAACTCAAGTGGTTCTGAGCCAGACATGAAGCTATCCCCAACGAAGGAGATCATGGGTTTGAATATCTTATTTCTCCTAATGGTTAGGCCCCATAATCAGGGTCGATAGTTTACCTTGTTTACCATCCATGAATTAAGTACTCAGAAGTTTCCCGCAAGATATTCCATCAGAAATAATGATAATAATAATAATTATTATTATTATTATTATTATTATTTTGAAGCACAAAATGAAAAAATAATGAAAATACAAATCCTTATGATAATTTTGAATTTACACTTAGAAAAATAAAATATTATTACAATTTAATTGGACAAGATATGCATCTATATATAATTATACTTATAAAATAAAAACATGAATATCTTTCTTGAAAATATAATAATAAAGTAAAAAAATAATAACAATAAACAAACTATTATAAATTCAATTTAATTCCAAATCTATTAAACATTGAATAATTTTCAATATCTATATTTAATAAACATATAATTGATGATTTATATAAGGAGACCCTATATTACTTACTTGGAAACCTTCAAAACCATATTAAAATTAATTAAAGTAAAATGCAATAACTTATTATCATGGAATTTAATGGTGATCATGTATTTTAATTAAATTAAACAAGTATGACCTACCAAGATGGGCCCATATTGAGAGTAGTTATTGGAGTTCTCAAGGTAGGTTTGTGGCTACTGAAAAGATAATATTCTTTTGTTGAAGTCATTATATCGAGAAAAAGGTTAACCTATTCTTGTAGCTGCTAGGGAGGTTCATGTCAAAAGGTATAGAGGATTTAAAAGAGATGATTTCTTGTCTTGATTTGGAAGTGTCATGCATGTAGTGTCTTATCACAAAATTATAGAATTGGAGGTCATAATTTCTTAAAACAATTTTAAGAACCAATGTATATCTGCTAACTATTTAGAAGAACACTCCAAATCAAAGATGCACAATATACGAGTTATCAAATTACAATATGAATGAACTTGGATTCTTGAAAAGAATGGAGAATTGTTCTAAAATATAAAAAATGTTAAGAAATGGAAAAATGGTTGAAGTGAATTTGAAGAAAATGAGTTAAGTTTATTGGACAATAGGTGAATTAGGTGAAATTACAGAGGGTATACTTTTAATGTTAAGGAAATAGATTATTTATGTGAAAGACATTCGAATGGATAATGAAAGCAAAGGGTTTCACAAAGAAGGGGAAAAGAAGATAGCAAGTCATGGCTTAAATGACTCCAATAGATATGGGAACTTGGTAGTAAGCATGATGAACTTAATATTTTGTTTGTCCCAATTTTAGTGACTTGGTGAGGAAGTTTAAATTTTTTAGGTGTAATTTTAAATGACAACATATTTTACATGTAAATTTTGTCAGTTCATAGCTTTCCAAAGATTTCAAAGGAGTTAGACTTTGTAGATGTCTATATTGGAAATTTGAGACAATTGATGTTGAACTTATGTTTATGTTGAGAGGGGGTGAATCAATACACGATACTTTTTACTTTATTTAATCATTCATCAATATTTCCTTAGATGAGAAACAATAATCACATATAAATTCCAATCACAATCATAGAGTTTAACATGGAAATTCAATCGGGAGAAAACAATCAAACTTGTCTTTATAAATTTTTATAGAAATCGATCTATTGTTACAAATATTGTAGGCACCAACATACTGGAGACACCAATCTCCTCAACTTAGCACCAAATCAACAAGATGTAGGAACCAATCTACTGGAGACACCAATCTTCTCAACTGTGCACCAACTCAACAACACTTGTAGGAACTTACCTATTGTTACAATATTTGCAAGCACCAACACGTTGGAGACATTGATCCCCTCACTTGAGCACCAACTCAACAATATATGTGTAGACACCAATCCAATATCTTCATACACATATTACTTTTGACTTCACCTGCATGCTTCATTTCATAGACAATCCTTCAAACCCTACTCATATGCAGTCTTCATGCCCTAGATAACCTCATAGAATCATTCCCAAAATATAATCCTAATCTACAACATCACAACCTCAAAACGTCGCACATTGCAACATCACAACCTCAAAACAACACACATTGCAACATCACAGACCTTCATAGCACACCTTAAGAACAAGAAAATCCCAAGAAGACTCCTCCTCCACACCTTTAGACCCCTAAACCATCAAACTTGATATCTTGGTTGGTTTCGCTACAAATGTGCACATATATATTGTATTTATAGTAATTATGTCATCACTTTTAGGGATGACCTATAAAGACTGGCCAAGTCGACCTAAATTTTTTGGTTGGGTTGTCAGACGGAAAAATTCATATATCCTCATTCCTAGGGAGTTAGAGAGAATGCCATATATAATTAGAAATGGATCAGAATAATATTTCCAACCATATAACCTATGCTCCCATTTGAGCTAGGTATATAGGGTAAAAATTCCTTCAAATATAGGGTATCCAAACTAAGCATCAATAATCCAAAAACAATGTTTCCAACAATCTCCATCTTGCAATATTTATCTTGGACATCTATAGTCTCCCCCTGTCTTTGACATAAATGACAATTATATTTCCAACAACCTCCCCCTTTGTCAATGATGACAACCCTTAGTCAATTATGATACTCCCTCTGTGTCACACACCAAATTCTCACACTACTAAATGTGGTATTGTCACACTTTAGTGAGGGAGTGTCTGTCATAATCCCTAGACATGTTAGAAGAGAAATTTATCATATAAAGGTCAAAATACTATGTGCACATGTATTATTCATTTTTGTTGAAAAAAGTAAATTAATTTAGTGTCAGAATCCACCTCACATTAGTTTCCTAATCTGAAGGAGAAGTTGAGAATCTCATGGATGGTTGAGATATTTTCTCAAACCAAAATCCTAATTTGGTGGATCTTGAGAGATATTTCCTCCTTAAAATCCTTGAGATATATTTTCTCCCTAAAATCTTTGAGAGATATTTTCTCCCTAAAAATATTGGAGATCCCAATTTAGTGGATCTAGTGAGTGATCTTCTCCATGGTGGTTAAGCCTCCAAATCCTACATAATGAGGGAATTACAAGGTGAGAGGGTGGAGGAGAATCCATAAGGGCATCATCATTATGATCATAAGACATTCAATAGAGGGGATGGATAGGAGGAGCATTGGAGGAGGCTTGAAGCACATCATGATTGTAAGTTCCATTGTTTCTCATATTAACAAAATTGACCTATTTCCTTATTTTTGTCTCATTTCAAGTTTACGTATGAATGATTGTGATCTAGTTATGATATATTTTATCTAACTTGTTACAAATAGTATAAGAGGAGGATAGTTTTGTTTCTTTGCAGGTAGACTACGTTTGGATCTGGACTGGATCCAACCTTGGAACGACAAGGAGCAATGAGGACAATCGACATAAAAAGGTGCCTTAGTCTCTTCGTCCTTCTCTATTATTTCATGTGTAAATATATGGAAACTAGGAATTTTAGTGTCCATTTGTTCTATTTGTCTTAGTTGAAGAAAAATCAACTAAGGGGGGCTCAACCTGTCTGCAGGGTGATATTTCTCACAATAGTTTGAGTCAAATATTTCATTAGATCTCATAACTGAACCTTCATTTCATCTTCCTATGTCAGTTGATCCTCTTTCTTCCTCCGGTGAACATTTACCTATTAGTAACCAGGAGTCTAATCGGGTACGGAAATTGGTGACAACATAAGAGTTGGTGGATGAAACAAAGCTTGTGGGGCATGTCTCCAACCTATGGAAATCATGTTGGAGTTAAGCTGCTAGATTTTCGAGCTGGGGGGAAATTATTGAGCACAGTTTCATTTTTAGTTTCAAGCTCGTGTAAAAATGAAACTAACCCGAGCACAGCTTATGTTTGGTTTCAAGCTCGTGTAAAAATGAAACCAATACCAAGCTCAGTCTTTGTTCTTTCTTGTGCTTGTAAATACATGAGAATAGGTTACTGAGCTTAGTCTTTGTTCTTTCACGTGCTCGTAAATACATGAGAATAAGTTAACAAGATTAGTCTTTGTTCTTTCTCGTGATCATAAATCCATGAGAATACGTTATCGAGTATACTTTTATCATTTTTTTGGGCTCGTAAAAAACATACGAAAAGGAACTCTTTGGAGTCTCCTTTCATCTCTTTTGAGACTCTCTAAACATGAAAATATTGTCGAGCGATATTGTTTCCTTTCACGCTCATTAAAAGGATTTGAAAGGGCATCTTTCGAGTGATAGTTTACCCCTTTTTTGACCCTGTGAGACTAATTACGAAAAATTATCACTCTAGTCATTATCGACTAGAAGAGTTATATCTCATATCACTTTATACTTTTTTGGGCTTGGGATACTAAATTTACAAAAAAGTCAACTTTGGAGTTTCCTTTAAGTTCTTTTCAAACTCCCTAAACATGAAAAACCATTGATTTTACCTTCTTCAGATTCGTAAAATTAAACATTGAAGGACCCATATGGGACCTACCCCCTCCTTCTTAAATGTCGTTAAAAAAGGGGCCGGGGATCCCCCAAAGGTTAGCTTTTCTGGGCATTTTTTTTCCCCCCCATTTCTTGTAAAAAACAAAGGGGGTCTCTTCTTTCGGGGGGGGGGGGGGGGGGATTTTTGGAAGTGGGCCAAGTTTTTGAAACATTATGGAAGTTGTTTTTAGTCACCCTTGAACATGGCACCTGTATGCATATTTCTTACAGCTGGATAATCTGCTTGTCTCTAAGTCATTTTAATTCCATGTGTCCTCATACTCTTTCTACTTTTTTGAAGATAACCTTTGGTTGTCATCACACTTTATGCGTCATCATACTCTTTTGAATCCTTAGAAGAGAACCTTTGTTTGTCACCACACTATGGTGATCATCAAATTGTGCTTGGATACTTACAACCTCTGCAGTATTATCCATTTTCATTCTTGTTTCATTCAATCCTCATTTGATCTATCATCCCAAATTGATATCCTAATTTGTTTCGTGTCATTGATGGGGGATACATGATGGCCCTCATTTGATGAGTCTATTCCTCTCGACTTCAATACATTATCTAGGATTCATACTTAGAAACCAATTAGTGCCTTGGAGCCTGCATGCCTCAATGGCAGGGTTCCTCACTTTCGACAATGGATTTACATCATTGGCCTCTGATCGAAAGATTATGCCAAATGTTCGAATTCAACTCATTTATTCATGTTCATTGGATTATACTAGGGTACCTTGGGAGTCATTGGCATCATTGGTGATTTCCCTTGCACTTTTTAACGATATACATTAATGACTGGTAATCAAGTGGTTTCTACCATGCTCAACATCAACACATATATTCACATGGTAAGAATCGTATTGTTTGGGATTGGGATGAATACCTTGGGAACCTTTTTGGCACCTACCGGTGTTATGTGCCCAACCCAGGTTGTGACGGAGAGAAATATTACTGATGTACACTATCACATAGATCCACTTTGTATTGGTATGTGGCTATGTTTTTTTCATATCGCAATTCCACTGTGTATTTTTCATGGCTGTGACCTGATTGAGTCATGGAGGTATGAATCCACATAGTATATGTGGTGGCCATATCCTTAGTCATTACTTTCATGGATTCGTAGTGTATTGGTCAGAGGTCATGCTTTGAGTCGGTTTACTCTGAGCATAGGTATTCTTGCCTCATGGATTATATGTATATATTGATATTGTTTGATGTTTGTTTGCATCTTCCACCAAGTTCTCCTACTCCAGTCCCTTGATGCACATATTTTTTTAAAGTGTTTTTTCCATCATCTTCTCTTCTAACCTCACACATTAGGGGGCATCTGTTACACACCAAATTCCCACGATACTAAGTGTGGATTTGTCACACTTTAGTGAGGGATTGTTTTCCATAATCCCTATACATGTTAGGAGATAAATTTATCACATGAAGGTCAAAATACTATGTGCACATGTATTATTCATTTTTATTGAAAAAAAGGAAATTAATTTAGTGTGAGAATCCACCTCACATTTAGTTTCCTAATCTCAAGGAGAAGTTGAGAATCTCATGGATGGTTGAGATATTTTGTCAAACCAAAATCCTAATTTGGTGGATCTTGAGAGATATTTTCTCCTTAAAATACTTGAGAGATATTTTCTCCCTAAATTCCTTGAGAGATAATTTATCCCTATAAATCTTGGAGATGCCAATTTAGTGGATCTTGTAGCATCCCCAACATCCAACTGGGCTATGCCATATAAAATTTTCCAAACTGTATACAAATTAAAACATATACACACAAAAACTCTTGCAGAACTTTATATATAAAACTTAAAATAGAAAAATACATTCTAAAAATGCACAAATTCATACAGAATAATAATAAAAATACACATGCAACCCACACAAGAAAAACCCATAAAAACAAATGCATAAATAATAATGAAACGTGTAATTTAACACACAATTGACACTTATCTTGGTAAAAATATCACCAACTGTGTGTAGACCTTCCACGAACCTCCCATCCTTAGACCATGCTTCTCATCACTCTCAGCAGTGGATCACCCTCAAGATGGGACTAAACTCCACCTAGGTAAAGGGATTCCTAACCAGGATGATGTATCTCAGACAACAGAAAAAACTCTATCACAGGTGCCAACTTAAACTAACAACCGACAATCCCTCATTCCCCACATTCTTGTCCCACCCCAGGAAGTGTGCCCCTTCTCTACTCAATAGTCCTTTGGCTTCCCCACTTCCTTTCCGGGCTTCAGCAACAACACATACATGAAGTCTCAGAGCCATGTAGCTGCAATTTATCACCTTCGGGAAATCAATTCCCAATAATTCTCTCACCTAGAGAGAATTTCTCACGGGCCTGACAACCCGCCTCTTTAGTCCAGGTCCTAATATAACCAGGTACAGGTACATGCATGGGTACAGATATAGGTACAGGAAGGTATGAAGGACAGTTGAGTGAGTGAGTGAATGATCATGGAATGATGGGAAAATGAAGTAAGTCCCAACTATATGTATGCATGTTGCCAACTTAACACTTGTAATGTTGAGAACCACTTTGGCCCACTTGTCCCCATCCTTAGAACTTAGGATAAAATAAGTATCCATACTTTATACTTTAAGGAATATTAATATAATATTCCTTTTTGGCTTAAGCTCCCTAGATTATCCCTTATCCTTAACTTTTATCCCCCCCTTTCCCTAACTAATGGAGTTTAGTCCCACATACTCTTTTATCGTGGTCAGTCTACATGCAACGATGTATTATATTAATGATAAGACATATACAAAAACAGGCTCACTAACCTTTATCATTTAGGCTCTCTGGCCTAAGTCAACACATAATCCTCCTAGATTATTATAACTAGCTCACCAGCCTATACAACACAACATATACACAAATACTCCATGGACTCAAGATCGAGCACACTTATTTTTGTTGTGCACGGTATCCTGGAATGTGCCCACTTCATCATTTTAGTGTGCAGTACATGTGCGCACTATACCATGGAAGGTGCATGCAAAAAATATATCAACAACTCACCAGCTTATAAGCATTTTTACATTTACATTACAAATTCAGGTTCAGCGTAGGGGTATTACAGATCTAGAGAGTGATCTTCTCCATGGTGGTTATGCCTCCAAATCCTATATAATGAGGGCATTCCAAGGTGAGATGGGGGAGGATAATTCATAAGGGCATCATCATTCTGATCTTAGGACATTCAAGAGAGGGGATGGATAGGAGGAGAATTGGAGGAGACTTGCAACACATCATGATTGTAAGTTCCATTGTTTCTCATATTAATAAACTTTGCCTATTTCCTTATTTCTGTCTCGTTTCAAGTTTACACATGAATGATTTTGATCTAGTTATGATAACTTTTATCTAAATTGTTACAAGTAGTAGAAGAGGAGGATATTTCTATTTATTTTCATGTAGACTACATTTGGAGCTAGACTAGATCCAACCCCAGAACAACAAGGAGCAGCGAGGAAAACCGACATAAAAATGTGCCTCATTCTCTTCCTCCTTCTATCTTATTTCATGTTTAAATACATGGAAACTAGGAATGTTAGTGCCCATTTTTTCTAGTTGTCTTAGTTGAAGAAAACTCAACTAAGGGGAGCTCAACCTATCCACAGGGTGAGATTTCTCACAACACCTTGTCTGCAACTTTCCTTATGTTTGGAATTATTCCTCTATTTGCAACTTCTCCCCATTTGAAATCAATGGAAAAGGGATGCTCCCCCTAAGATTGTGCTTTCCTTCAAGCACTCCAATGTGCAATTTAAAAGTATATCTCTAATTTTCCACTTGTTGACAACTGATCATTATCCAGGTTGTCTCTGCTACAAGTATCCAACATTGATCCTTCTATTTGATTGTTTTTATCGATCAAACCTTCAAATCCAATGTCATGACATTGATATTTTGAACAGGGTGAAGCTTTATTATTGACTTTATTTGAATTTATTTATGCCTCTACTTTCCTTTCCGACAATGACCAATCAAATGAATTATCTTGTCCATAAGAGTATTGTAAACTTGAATTTCCATTTTCACAAGGAAATGTCCCAGCCTTTCCTTTTTCTAGAAATGGGGTGTACATGTTTTGAGTGAGAATCAAAACAAAAAATCTCCTTTCCATATTCATCTAGCTCATCACATCCTTTCTCATAACAAACAATTTCATCTCTCCCTATTTCTTTCTTTTGCTTATTTTTCCAAACCTTTGAGTATTCTTCTTTATGTTTGGAAAGAACATCTTCTTCCCTATTTTGTTTAGGAGGTCCTACTATGTTGCTTCTATAGTAACACGATGTTGGAATTATTTATTATGTGTTTTCATTGATGGAAACATGAGTCAAACATGTGCAATAATCAGAGAAAAGGAAGATCACCTTGTGGCAGAAGTAATTCATGATCATTGTTGATCACGATAGGATTAAAAATGATCCTATGATTCAAAATCTTAGAAGATATGGCGCATTTGAAATCACGCAGAAGCTAGAGCCTACACAGAAGAATCCTTTGTGAAGGATTGAGGAAAAAACATGTTCATTGAGATAATTTTCGACAGTAATCACAACCATCAAATCAGTTAGAGCCACTGATCAAAGCCAAGTGGAAGGATAACGTAAGTTTCGGGACATTGGAGATAAGGCAAAGGAATGAACTCATGAATTCAAAAAATCCCATCAGTCATTGATCTATTCAGAGTGTGCCAAGAAATATGGTGGTCAACTTTGGCGCTAACCACTTTGGTGAAAAGGAGTTCGAATTGAACCAAAATTCCTGAAGTTGGAATTCACAAAGAAATGCCATTCGTTTGATCTAAGGAACACTTCGGGAAATATCCCATCCGTTGGATCGAGTAAAGTGGAAGGATAGGATAAGAAAGGCCAAAGGATCGAGATCCTAAATAACCAAATTCTCGACAATCGTTTGATCATGTTAAGATTTTCAGTTTAAATAAGGATCTTTATATGAAGTCAAGTTACTTGAGGTTTATTCTCCGGGGAATCTCACTCTGAGAGAATTGGGAAGTGGGAAAAGTGAATAAACCGAAGTCTTGAAGCCCAAAATGAATCTGGACCATTGATATAGAACTAATCATAGTCATTGGATCAAGGATTTATATGAACCTACTACCGTTAGATCCAGGAGGACATGTGACACATTAGGAGATCCATGTTTGCAAGACCATGTTAGCAAGGACATGTGGCACAATACGATGGTGACAAGTTCCTAGGTCCAGTTGGCACTTTAGGTTATGTAATTCATGAATATAGGTGACATGTGGTATCCACTCAGTTAGTGCCACATCAACAGTGACATCAAAAAGATACATCACTCCGGGAGTATGTCCTTCAGGGATTTTCAGTTCCTCCTACCGGCTTCTACCCGAAGCACCGAAGGTTGAAGTTAATGCTGGTCATTGATCTAAGATACTTTGGTTCTCACATGATCATTAGATCAAAATGTAGTGGAAATATAGTGTAATAACTTTCATGTTGACCACTTTTTCGTTGACCAACTCCAGTGAAAATTGGAGCAACAATTACATGGACCTCCGAAGCCCCGAAGTCTTGAAATCTCGAAATAAATAATGGTTGTCCATCTCAACCTTTGATTAAGTCATAGACGTTGGATTAAGCAGTAAAAGGATAACTAAGGATTGGATCTAAACCGTTGATTTGGTTATGGGAATCACACCAACCATCGGACAAACCCTTGTGAGAGGTAACCACTTCGGAAAGTTCAAACTTTGGAAGATTGGATAATTCTAAGAGAGAAATCACCTGAAGGCTGAAGTCTAGAGGACTAGGTTCCAAGCCCCGGTCATAGGTTATGAACACATAATCCATGAGGCACTAGGAAAATCTCTTAAATTAATAATCTTGTGGTTTTTCACATATGGTCACATGTAAATGGTTTGAAGAAAGCACCTCTACAGAATTTGATTTCTGCAACATTTACAGAGACAAAGGAAATCAATCCATACCTGTGATCAATTTATGAAAAATAGGTCAAAGGGTTGTTGAAATAATATGATGGTTAGTACTCATCGTGCCCTTTCTGGTGATAGGTGGTATGCCAGGTTTAAAGTTGAAGACCCAAAATGATGGTCAATGGTGGTTATGCATTGGTCCCAAAGTTGTTGTAAGCAGTCAAGTTAGTTGTAACTTGTGGCACAAGTTGGCCCTAAAAATAAACTAGAGTTGAGTATGAAAGAATATAAATACAACTATGCTTGGTTCATTTTGAAGTGGTGAGGGAGTGGGTGAATAAGTGGATATGCACTTGAGGTAGGTGATTTCTGGCATGGTGATCCCTTGGCACAATCAAGGTGTGAATTTCAGAGAGAAGATGAAGTGAAGAAGGTGAGAATTTAAAAGAGAAGATGAAGTGAAGAAGGGTGAAATTCAAGGGAAGATGAAGTATGGTGATGAGCATTTGTTGTAGACCTCTGATCATGAGCTGGAGTAAATACAATAACTGAATGACTTTTATCTGGGTTTTTTGTACAACTAGATCAATTCTAGTTGGATAGATTGCATTCTATCGGCAAGATGAGTCTTGCTTGAGAGTTGGTGCTCTCCTTGGAGTCAGTGCTATTTACTTCAGTTGGTGCTGATAAAACCCTTGTGATTGTAGTCACATATATAAAATAATACAAAATCTTATACAGACATATGGTGTCTCTTGTGTTGATTGTGATTATGAATTGATTGCTCTTAATTATTGATGGATGTAATTGGTGAATGACTACATACAATATTACAATGATGATGTGTAAAATTATGTTTTGAAATAATTGCTAACTTGAAGTGAGAAAAGTTGTAAAAGTCCACACACTAATTCACCCCCCCCTCCTTAGTGTGGTTGGTGTGTCCAACATATGTTATGTGCCCATAGTTATTTCACTTATAACATTCAATATTGTAATCAAGTAGAGGATCAAATGAATTGTATTTTTTGTTAGCAAACCCATGAGAACTTCTAGTTTTGTTGTTCACATAATCATCCTTTGAGGTCTTGTAAAAACCTTTATTCACATGATCGCTTCTTGCATAAGCTCTACAATCTATTTCCTTATGAGAAAAATTATTGCAAGTAAAAAAATAGCCAAGAAAGATATTTTGGTACCATTTTGTGAAAGGCCTTTTTGGTAGAACATCTCTTCTGAACTCATTATTGTTATTCTTGTGAGAATAATCATGTTTCTACTAGTCATCATTTCCTTTCTCGTTGCTTCTTTCATTGTCGATGGATACTTTGAGAATATTGGCATATATTTTAGGATTTCCTTCATTTTCCTTTCTTGGTGGCTATGTGACCTTAGTTCTTGCATCTCCCTCAGGGATGTTTTGTCTTTTGTCATAGCCAAGACCTGTCTTAGTGAATGGTGACCTTTGGAAACTGAGAATATTATCTAATATTTCAGTACTCTTTCCAAACTTCAAGCTTCTATTCAAGCAATCAATTGTTTTCTCTAGTTCCTTTCTTAAGGAAATGATTTCAGCCTCTAGCTTCTTGCAATTTTCTTCTTTTTCTTTCAACTGGATTCTCACCACTTTTTCTATCCTTTTTGCATATTCTAGTTAAGTCCTCAAGATGATGATTGTCTTCTCTGTTTCTTCAAGATCATGATCCTCCTCTTCATATTTCTGCAATTTCTCTTTCTATTGTATATTATTTTTCCTAGGCCTGTCTATTTCTTCTAAGGCACTAATGGGTTTTCCTTCAATATATTCTTCTTCTTAATCTAGTTTTTATTTATGATTATCTTAATTTTCTTCATCAACAAGATTTGTTTCCATGGTTATGGAGAGAGATTCTCCATCTTCATCAATGTATTCCCTTTATGCATATGGACACTTAGTAGCAAAATGTCTTATTCTACCACACTTAAAGAATTTGAAGGGTAACTTACCTTTGTATTTGCCAGCCCCTCCTTTTTCTTTCTCATAAATTGTGATTCTTCTGTCCCTAATTCACAGCTAGAATGTTCAATCATCGGATCTCTCTTCATAAATTATTTGTATCTAGTCCCAAATCTATTCAGTCACTGTACACTCCATTACCTTCACAGTATTAGAATATGATAGGCCACTCAAGATGACATCTATTGTTTTTGCATTGTTTTCACCTGACTCCTCCCCAAATTCATCTATATAACCTATTGTGATTGATTCCCAAATACCAAACCCAAGGGCATTAAAATATGTATTCATTATTATACTCCATGATACATAGTTTTTTCCATCAAACAAAGGAGCTTTGTTTATAGGGAGACCTTCCTTACAATCCATTTGTGCTTAGGATCTACCTTCCAGTGGTTAAATTGTTTTTGAAGGAACTTGCTCTAATATCAATTGTTGAAATTATGTTTATACTGAGAGGGGGGGTGAATTAGTATACAATACTTTTTACTTTATTTAATAATTCATCAATCATTAAGTGGCTGAGAAACAATAATCACATATAAACTGAAATCACAATGCACATAGTTTAACATGGAAACTCGAGCGTGAAAAAAACATAAAACTCGTCTTTACAAATTAATGTAGGCACCAACCTATTGTTACAAAGATTGTAGGAACCAACCTATTGGCGACACCAATATCCTCAACTAAACAACAAATCAACAAAATGTAGGCACCAACCTACTGGAGACATTGATCTCCTCAACTGAGCACCAACTCAACAACACTTGTAGGAAACAACCTGTTGTCACAATATTTGCAAGAACTAACTATTGAAAGATTAATTAATTGTCGAAATTTTAATTGAAGGGGGGTATTGTTGAAAGATTAATTAATTGTAAAAAGTTTAATTGAAGGGGGAGATTGTTGAAAGATTAATTAATTGTTGAAAGATTAATTGTTTTTGAATAGTTGAAATATTGGTTGTCATTGATGTCAACCCTTGAACAGGAAGTTAAGAGGTTGCATGTCAAGGTAAAGTAGTTGTAAATAGAATTTAACAAGCTGCATGTCAGTTGCATGTCAAAGTAACTGTAAACAAAAGTTAACAAGTTGCATGTCAGTTGCATGTCATCATGAGATTGCAAACATAATTTAACAAGTTGCATGTGACTTGCATGCCATCATGAGTTGTATGGAATATGCAAGTGTTAAGACCCAAGTCTGCACCCATTCCCCTCCTCTCTCTCTTTTTCGTACCTTCCTATAAATATTTCCTCTTAAGGTTGGTCAAGTTAGTTTCCCATTTGTTTAATGACTTGATTTTCCTTATTGTCTTGCTTGACTGGATCTTTACGCAGAGTTTTTATGTTTTTCTTGAAGGATAAACACGTATTTTGGTTTGAGTTTGAAATACTTGTCATCATATTTTCCACTAATTGAGCATGCAACAGGTCCACCAAGTATTTTATGTATGCAGGAGACATCTAGGTCCAACAAGTCCTTTGTAAGCTCAATAAAATTTCACAGAAAAAGGAAGCAAATCAAAGAAGTCCATTTCAAGATTAGAATTTAATCCAAACAAACAGGTCAAATCTTCAATGGTGGAGATCTAACAATCGACGCAGATCAACAACTCTCACGCATTCAGAGTCTCAAACTCATGAGGGGTTTAACAGGATTGACTCTGCGACTTCGACATTCGGGCGTCGGAACTTGCCATTGGTTCAAATCTTTTGAAGTGTCCAGACGCCGAAGTGTTGAGGCCCCGAAATGTCAAAGTGTCGGAGACACATGTCATCCATCATTTTTTTATGCGTGACACTCTCTATCATGACACGTAGCACTCATTTTAGTTCATTTGGTTACATCATCCACTCATTTTCTAGTGACACATGTCACTCTATGGCATGTGGACACACCATTTTTTTCCATGTCATCTTTGGTAGATCTTACTCCGAGAGATTTCTATTAAGATCAGGCACAATCTCCCAAACCTCGAAGATTCGGAGTCCCAAAGTCTTGAAATGATGAAGGTTAAAGGTAATATCGGGTTAATAAGTGAGTAGTGTTGGTTAACGACTTCAGGGGTTCTGTCCTCTGGAGGATATGCATCCTTTGTGCTCTGAAACCTCTGAATGTCGAAATTCCAAAGTGGCTCACCCACATTTATTCCATATTTGAAAGGTTTAAAAGGTGGTACCAAACCAGAAATGGGGAAACTACACATCCAAACTCCATAAAAGTGCAGCCCAACTTGCTTCTGTCCTAAAAAAGATAAGGGGGGTAAGACATGATCACACTTCCAGTTGTCTCCAGTGGCATCCAACAACGTGCATGCATTCCATGATAGATACAGAGCTCAGTTTTGTCACTCTTGGTCATTTCTGTCAGATAGCAGTTCGCTCCAATGCATGCATCAATATTATAGCATTGCCAGTAGAAGTTTTCAGTTATTTAATTGTAGGATTCTTTTAGATTAAGGAATAATCAATGGTGTTTTTTGTGTGATGGGAACCAATCCTTTTTATTTAAGTCAGGCTCAAAGTATACATTAACATACTCTAACTAGTGTTTAGTGAAGTTAATAAACGAAATATGTGGTAGAGTTAAGCCCCAGTTCCACACTAGTCAAGGGCCTCTGCATTTCTGATAAATATGCAGTTTCTGTATGTTTTGAGGGTTGAGTTTTTGGAGAAAAATGGAGGTAGTAGAAGGGTTGGACCTGCTTAGATGACTGTAAAGTTCTCTACCTAGTGAATATATGTTGATGACAATTGTGTTCTCTTACTCAAATCTTTATGTGTTTAATCTTGTATTGAATGCAAATTTTGTGATGTGTGCAATGTACATTTCCATATTCTTTCAACCATTGTTTTAGTTCATCTTTTTGTTGATTCTGCAACCTGTTATACAACTATTGTTTAGCGAAAGATCTACTATTTGGAAACCTGTTGAATTATTTGCATCTAGATATTTGTCTAAGTCTTAAGATATTATTTTAAGTCTTTATTCTCACATGATTCATTGCATTGCTTGTTGTTGTTTCCTATGTTTGTCTTTTCATATCCCCAATTGTCTATTAATATCCATACCATTAGCAAAAGAGAACCTACTTTTATATTGTGTGGTCTTTCCAACCAAATTACCATCTTTGAAAAAATATCCTTAAGCTGACCAACAAAACAAACTTATCAAAAAACCAATCATTATAAACTTGAGGTGGCCTAGCTCTACCCTTTAGCAATCAGGTGCAAACTTTATGACCAACATCTTATGGTGTTGTTGACGGGGAACAGAGTAACAAAATATCTTTCCCTGGGAAAATGACATTGAATAGCTCTGACCTTTGACGGTGAACACAAATCAGACACAGACAGACTTCCATATTTCACCTGACGACTCCACTGAGTAGAATTTATGAAAGAAATATTGGTGCCCAGAAAAGGACTCAGCAGATCCAAATATGAACACATCAAAGCCACCAAACCTCACCCTAACCCTGAGAAATACGCAGTAGTATTTGGGCCATAAAGGAAACTAATAAAATCCACCATAGCTCAAAGATATACCTCCCCCCTCAAGGGTAAAGTTGTGCCCAAAGAGTCTACTTCTCTTCATCATCGCAAGAATCTAGAATTTGCTAGCCTTGAGAATCATAATTCCAAGGAACCTCATACATCCTCAACTCATGACTCTAATTCATCATCCAGTCCAACATCCACCCCTATAGCTCCTATAAATATTCAGATTCCTATTGCCCAAGCAATGGTTGCTGACAGGATGAATGCCATAATTGTTTCCAAATATGCACCCCTAGTTCTGCCTGTAGGCTTACATGCACTCCTAGCCACAAATTACATGAAATATTTACCAAGATTTGATGGGGAAGGTGATTTCATAGCTGAGGATTATCTGGTAGCCTTCTACATCTTTGTAGACAACTTTAACATTGACTATGCAAATGTGTGGATGAGGTTGTTTGTGCAGAGTCTGGATGGGGAAGTAAGGAAATGGTTATGGGGTATTAATCCAACCTTCATGGAATATATTTATGTGTTAGATGAATAATTCATAAATAAATGGGGATATAGGAGAGATTATATTTACTACATCACAGATTTTTGGGCTCTAAAGAGAAAGAATGGTGAATCTATTTCAGACTTCACCAATAGATTCAATAAGATGTATGGTAGAATCCCCCACATGAGATAAAACCAACTGAAGCCTCTGCCAAGATCACTTATGCCAATGCATTTGATGCAAAGTTTTGCCTTCTGCTAAGGGAGAGAAGATCCACCACCTTGTTGTCGATGCAGGAAGAAACCATTGAGGTTGAATCCAATATCCTGGCATCAGACAGGTTAAAGACTAGATTTTATAAAGAAACTAAGAAACAAAGAGAATATTCCCCTGCCTCCTCTAACCCAACCACATTTGATCCAAAAATTTGAAGGATCTGACATTTGAAATAGCTAAGATAAAATGGGAATCTAAACAACCAAGAAAATCCTTTCAAGGGGTTGAAAATAGAAATCCAAACCAATTTATAAGGCCTAATGATGCCCCTCAGATAAATTAGAGAGAAAGGAGGAATGTTGATGATCAAAAGGTAGTGCCTCCTTTCCAAGAAAATCAGATTGAGGAGATAGATGTAGACAACGATGTTGTAGATGATATTGTTGTTGTACTTTTCAATGAAACATATTTTTATACCAATCACTTAACGTGGTAAGAATATGAGGTAACACAATTGTCAAATAAGTTTGATAAAGATAGGGGAAGAGGGATTTATTCAAGGCCAACCCCAGAAAAAATATGATTTGAGGCCTAGAGTGGAGGCTCCCAAAACCAGAACCTTTGATCCAAACAAACAGGTTGAAGTTCCTCCCAAGCCAAATCCAAGTAAAGGTATGTCATCTAAAGCTCAACAACTTCCCCTATCTAAACCTGTTGTCCCTAAAATAAAAGAATATGATAGGCCACCAGCCTCTTTCATCCTAGAGCATGAGTTGAGCAAGATCAAGATCCCTATTCCTTTGACACACTTGATGAAGAATGAACCTTTCAAAAAATCCATCATGAAAGTTCTATAGCCAGCTACTTCTATTATATCTTATGATGTAATCAGTCTACAGGATGAGAACCCAACCATTACTATAGGTCCATGCATTGAGGATGGATCTGATGCTTCTCCACCATTCTATATATCTTTAAATTTCCATGATAAGATCTTTCATAACTATCTTATGGACTCAAGGACCTCACACAATGTTATGCCCAAGGTTGTTATGGAAGAACTAGGTCTGGAGATCACCAAACCATACCAAGACTTGTACTCCTTTGATTCTAAGAGAGTAAAATGTCTAGGATTGATTAAAGATATGGTGGTTTCTTTGGCACAATTACCAATGAAGAGTGTAGTAATGGACATTGTTGTGGTTGAAATTCCCCCGAAGTTTGGTATGCTCTTATCTAGAACTTGGGCTAAGAAGGTTGGAGGATCATTACAAATGGACCTCACTTATGCCACCATCCTTATGTTCGAAGGGGAACATAGTAGGCTATACAGAGACGTAATATTATCCTATATCATCGGTGACCATCAGAACCCAAGCAATCACCCAATTTATGTTGTTGAGGGTGAGATTGGCTCATATTTTTTTCATTTAAATGATGACAAACCTGAAATATCAATCATCGAACACAAATATCAGTCACTAATAGGTCAACAAATTTTTTTATGGAATATGTATTTCGATGGCTCTTCATCGAAGAAAGGATCCGGGGTAGGTATACTCCTCATATCCCCTTCACAAGAGGCAGTAACACTCTCTTACAATCTGGATTTTGAAACTACTAATAATATAGTTAAATATGAAGCTTTGGTGCTGGGATTGAGGTCTACCAAAGACATGGCCATTGATTGTTTAGCAGTTTTTGGTGATTTTGAGTTAATCATCAATCAAGTTAAGAACATCTATCAAGCTAAACAATAGAGGCTCAAGCAATATAGAAATGAGGTATGGGACCTGATCGACAATTTCGTAGAGAGGAGAATCAGAAGGAAGATTATTTGGCCTTAGCTGCCAGCACTTTTAGACCCCCCATTGGTCCAAATATTAAATATCAGGTGGAAATTAGACATAGAACAACCATACCAAACAACATAAATCACTGGCAAGTCTTTAGTGATGATCTAGAGCTGCATATATTTATACACATTATTGATGAATTCTCCAATATCTCAATCGACCAAGAAATCCAAGAAGGTGAAAATAATGAATTAGAAAATCAGCAAACATCTCATCTGCTAAAGACAGTAGCTGGCCACTATATTGTGGATCTGAAAATCAATCAAATTCCAAGAGTAATAGTGCCACTGGAAAGGTTGTTTGACAGTAATGATGTCTCCAGAGAAGCTGCCATGAAGAATCAAGAAGAAGAGATAACATATTGAAATATTGGGACCACTGAGAATCCCAAGATCATCAAGATGTCCAAAGCATTAGCTGCGGAACAAAAGGACAAGTATGTCAGTCTCATCAAAAAAAAAATGATACTTTTGCATGTTCATAGGAGGATTTAAAGACATTTGAAATTGATATCATCCAGCACAAGATCCCTTTGAAGGTTGGCTCCAAGCCATTCAGATAGAATATTCGGTAATGTAATCCCATTCTGATGTCCATAATCGAGAAAGAACTGAAATGGATGTTGGATGCAAGGATTATTGTACCATTGAGGTACTCAAACTGGGTGGCTAACTTGGTACCTGTGAGGAAGAAAAATGGGGAGATACGCTTGTGTGTTTATTTCTAAAATCTCAAAAACTGTTATCTAAAGGACAATTACCCCCTCCCTAAGATGGATCATATTTTACAGAGGGTGGTAGGTACCCACAGAATTTCCTTCTTAGATGGATACTCAGGTTATAACCAAATATCAGTGTGTGATTAGGATAAAGAAAAAACAACATTCACCACCCCATGGGGAACATTCATGTACGACAAGATGCCTTTTGGGATGATGAACACAGGGGCCACCTTTCAGAGGGCCATGGACATATCTTTCATGGGGGAAAAAGACAAATTTATGGTTATATATTTGGATGTGATGCATCCCCCCTTCCCTCCTGGGGATTCTACGACCTCTTGGTCAAGTATCTTTAAAACACTCAAGTTGAATCAACTTTTCAAGCCTCCAATAGACCCTGAATGATTGACACACAGGTCCCTTTTTGTTACCATGCAAGTTTAAATTACCTGCACAACCATTTTCTAGCACCACTGGTAACTTTGACTAGTGGGCGCTAGCTCCACTGGCTAGGCTCTTCTTCTCATATGACCATGGGATGAAACCTTGGGCTAATCCTCTTCGTAAATTTAAGCTTTGTTGGTATTGTGACCTCCACCCTTATTTCCTTCTGAAGCACTTTCTGTCGAAACACACAGATCATTGTCACGTGTCCTCCTAGATCCAATGGTCCAGCTCTAATTCGGCCTTCATGACTTCATGAATATTTTCGCTTACTCCACACAATTTTTGAAACTCCACCTCCCAAAATCTCCAGTCCACTTCCACGTATCCTCCTTGCAGCCAACGAGTAGGATTCACTTCACAACTTCGACGACCCCCACTCTTGCAACACTTCAAAACACTTTGAACCATGAAGTGCCAAAGGAATCCACGATTATCCTCTATGCAGCTCTCCCGAATCTGATGTTCTGGAACAATCTCACTCCCTCCTGGACAGATCTTGCACGTTAATTTTGGATAATCTTCAAGGAATCCTCCCTATTGAAGGATTCTCACTGCTACCTCTTCTGAGCTTGTTCTTTCCTTGAACACTTTAACTCCTCAGAGTGTTTCTTCAACACTTAGTCAAATTTGACCTTGTGTGTGCCTTGCAACAAGTTTTTCCTCCACAACTGAGTTTCTTTGTGGACGACTGTGCACAACTTGAAACAATTTCTTACACTCTTCTACAAATAAACTTAGGCTACTCCTTCTAATCTCCTGAGTCAAAATACTTGGCCATGCACTCATTGCGGACAATATGCACTCTCTGCTTACAAAGCTCCAGGTTTCTCCCTTGTACTTTTTTCTCCTCAACACTCTGAACTTCTCAGAATGACTCATTCGATACTTAGCCAAGTATCGAGTCTATGCACACCTTGTGACAACTTCCTTCAAACTCGACTCTTAAGGGGTGAATGTGAACTCCTTGCAACAATCCTTCCACAGCTCAATTGTTCCTCCTGAACAATATGAATTCGAGCGTGGATCCTCCTACACACACCTTCAAGCTATCCTTCTTGGACTTCTGAGTCACAACAGGCTCTATTGACGCACACCTTGCAGACACTTATGCACTCCTTGCATACAAAAGTTTCACATTATCTCTTCTGAGATTATGAGTCAAAACAAACTTTGTCAATGCACACCTTGCAGGCACTATGCACTCCTTGCACAGGCTCGTAGAATAAAAACAAATGAAACTTATCTAAATCCTCACAGATTCATACACTAAACCATATAAATGCAGTCATAACATAAGAACAAGAAATAACAGAGAATTGCAATTCAAAAGAAATCCTACCATTCATTCATTCAGATAGATACAACAACACCAAACATTTGGAACAATGCTTCTCTCTTATATTCATTAAAATGTTATATGTACATGGGCTCATACATGCTCTTCAACATATCTCAACAACTCTTAGCTATAATACTCTTCAACAACTCTACAACTCTTTGCAGCAATCTCTACTTTTGCAACAACCATCAACAACAACCTTCAATAGCCAAATTTGGGAAAAAATACATTTATTTATACAAGAGGGCTCATAGAGATTTTCCCTCCGACTACCTTAGTGCTATCCTATCGAAACAAAAAAATTCAAATGCTAAGGATTTATTACAATAAATGTTTGTGACAGACAGATAAGAGAAAACGCATCGAATCTGTATTGCAACTACTACATTAAAAGAAATACATTCCCCAACAATCTCATGCGATCGTCCAGCTCTAAAACATTTAAGATGTTCTTTACTTTCGATCTTTTCAGAATATTTACGTGATGTATCTTCTTAAATTTAAAAATCATCCCTTCAAAATGTGCGCTAGTGCATTGAGTTGTCTTCCACTGGCACTTTTCTGGCGATGCTCCTGTATCAAGATGACATTGCCATTTTCTCCAAGTCTGATGATGAACATTTGCAACATCTGGAGCAGGTTTTCTGGAAATGCAGGAGATATGGAATATCTTTGAATCCTAGGAAGTCCCACTTTTCCATGCCATAAGGGAAGCTCCTGGGCCACATCATATCAGCAGGAGGTATAAAAATTGATCTGAAGCGAGTTTATGCCATTCAAGAGAGCGAAATCCCCATAAATAAAAAAGTTATCCAGTCTTTCATTGGCAAGATAAATTTCCTAAGGCACTTTGTGCCAAATTTCGTCGAAATCTTGAATCCTATCACTAACATGTTGAAGAAAGATGATGTGATAAAATGGTCACTAGAGGCAAAGTCAACATTTCAAAGGATCAACCAGGGTTTAGTTGAATCCCCTGTATTAGCCAAACTTGACTATGCCAAATATTTCTTCATCTTCTCTTTCGCTTTTGAGGATACCATTGTTGTTGTACTACTGCAGAAAAATGGAGAAGGGCATGAAAAACCCATAGCCTTTTTTAGCAAATCTCTCTGAGATGTTGAGTTGAATTATGATATATTTGAAAATCAAGCTTATGCATTGGTAAAAGCACTCAAGGCCTTCACAGCCTTGAGTGCTTTAACAGCCTAACATAACAACCTTTGTTCCTAGTAGCAGTGTCAAAGAGATTATGGTCCAGCCAAATAGTGTGGGGAAAAGAGGGAAGTGGATTGTCAAACTATTGGAGTATGAACTGCACATAAAACCCACCAAGTTGATCAAGGGATAAGGACTTGCCAAGTTGTTATCATAATCAAACTATAAGGTGCTATAATTACATCAAATATTCACCCAATCATATGCACCCATCATACATCCTGGACAAGACATCATGCAGGTATTTGAAAATTACCCCTCTTCACCTTGGTATAGAAACATCATTTATTTTCTGCAGCATCTTGAATTTCCACCAGATGTGAAGAAGACAAAGGCCAGGTCTCTCAAATTGAAGGCTATCAAATTCTGCATTTCAAACCAAAACTTGTATTGGAGGGATCCTGGTGGCATCCTATTAAAATGCCTTGATGAAAATGAAGCCAAACAAGTCACAATAGAAATGCATATAGGAGTATGTGGAGGACACCAACATTGGAAGGCCACAACTCTGAAGATCCTAAGGGAAAGGTACTACTAGCCCACCCTTTTCTCTGATGTATTTACTATTGTGAAGGCCTGCAATGAATGTCAGAAATTTGCAGGAAAATAAAAGTTATTATCACTACCCCTAAAACCTATCACTGCCAATGGTCCATTTTAGCAATGGGGGTTAGACTTCATAGGTGAGATAAATACACCCTCCAATGGGCAACACAAGTGGATTCTCACTACCACTAACTATTTCACCAAGTGGATCGAGGCTATGCCCACCAGGAATACCACTGACAAGGTGATCATGAATTTCCTGGAAACCAATATTTTTGCCAGATTCGGTTTCCCCAACAACATTCAAATAGACAATGCCCAAGAATTCAAGTCCAAAGTCATTATTGACTTATGTGGCAGTCATAACATTTCCTTGACACATTCTATGCCCTATTACCCTCAGGGGAATGTTCTAGTAGAGTCATCAAACAAAACTCTCATCAAGATTATCAAGAAGTTGTTGGCCGAAAACAAGAAATCCTAGGCCTCTAAAATCAAACATACTTTGTGGGCCAACAGAATAAACACCAAGAAGTCATTGGGAACCTCGCCATTTCAGCCTATATATGGTGTATACATTGTCTTTCCCACCCAACTTGGTATACAAGTCCTAAAATTCTTACATGAAGAGATTGAGGAGCCAAATGAAATCCAAAGGAGAATATTCCAGATTATAGAGGTTCAACAAAAGAGAGAATCATTAGATCAGAAGACCGAAGCATACCAGAGAAAGATCAAATCAGCCTTTGACAAGAAAACCAAGAAAGAGATCTTTCAAGAAGGTGACCTAGTCTTGAGGTGGTATGCCAAAATGGATGACAAGACCAAGCACGATAAGTTCGATAACCCCTGGTTTGGCCCTTTTAAGGTGGTTGAGGTTCTGGACAATAACACATTTATCTTGCATAATCTAGATGATGCAGAGATCTTTGGAGGCCTAGTATATGGGCTCTTCCTGAAAAACTATTTTGTTTAAGGATGAGGGAAGGTCCTTCTTGTACCATAGATGCTTTCCTTTTATTTTGTGCATTTGATTAGTTAGTTGTGTGTGAATAAAGACTCCATGGCCCAACAAAGGCACTGGGGTACATCTGCATTTTTGGTTTCAATAAGATGCATTGGCCGAGAGATAGTAGTAGAGATACACAATTTACAGGCAGAAGTAGAGGTAAGAGAAGGGAGGTAAAAACATTTCTTTAATTCTAAGGCACCTGATCCACTATTCTTAGGACCTCACAAGGAAGTGTTATCCCCGATAGGAGCCAATGTTAAGACCTAAGTCTGGACCCCTGCCCCTCCTCTCTCCCTTTTCCATACCTTCCTAGAAATATTTCCTCTTAAGGTTGGTCAAGTTAGTTTTCCATTTTTTCAATGACTTAGTTTTCCTTATTGTCTTGCTTGACAGATTCTTTGCGCAAAGTGTTTTTTTTTTCTTGAAGGATAAACACGTATTCTGGTTTGAGTTTGAAATATAAGTCATCATATTTTCCACTAATTGAGCATGCAGCAGGTCCACCAAGTCTTTTATGTGCGCAGGAGACATCCAGGTCCAACAAGTCCTTTGTAAGCTCAGTAAGCTTCCGCAAAAAAAGGCAACAAATCAAAGCAATCCATTTCGGGCTTAGAATTTAAGACAAACAAATAGGTCAAATATTCAATGGTGGAATCCAACAGTTGACGCAGATCAACAACTCTCACAAATTCAAAGTCTCAAACGCACGTGGGGTTTAACAGGATTGACTCCGCGACTTTGGGGTTCAGGTGTTTGAACTTGCCATTGGTTCAAATATTCCGAAGTGTCCAAACATCGAAGTTTCGAAGCCCCGAAATGTCGAAGTGTCAGAGACACGTGGATTCCATCAATTTTTTATGTGTGACACTCTCCTATCATGAAATGTAGCACTGATTTTAGTTCATTTGGTTGCGTCATCCACTCATTTTTTAGTGACACGTGTCACTCTCTAGCATGTGGACAGGTCATTGTTTGCCACGTCAGCTTCAATAGATCTTACTCTGGAAGATTTCTATTAAGAATGGGCACAATCTCTCGAACCCCAAAGAGTCAGAGTCCTAAAGTCTTGAAATGATGAAGGTTAAAGGTAATCTCGAGTTAATGAATGAGTAGTGTTGGTTAACGACTTCGAGGGTTCTGTCCTCCGGAGGATATGCATCCTCTGTGCTCTGAAAGCTCCAAATGTCAAAATTCTGAAGTGGCTCACCCACATTTATTGCATATTTGAAAAGTTTAAAAGGGGGTTCCAAACTTGGAATGGGGAAACTACACATCCAGACTCCAGAAAAGTACAACACGACTTGCTTATGTCCTCAAAAAGATAAGTGGGGGGAAGACACAACCACACTTCGAGTTGTCTCCAGTGGCCTCCAACAACGTGCATGCATGCCATGATAGATACAAAACTTAGTTATGTCACTCTTGGTCATTTCTGTCATATCTCAGTTCGCTCCAATGCATGCATCAATATTATATCATTTCCAATAGAAGTTTTTAGTTATTTAATTGTAGGATTCTTTTAGATTAAGGCATAATCAGTGGTCTTTTTTTTGTGATGAGAACCACTCCTTTTTATTTAAGTTAGTCTCGAAGTATACATTAAGATACTCCAACTAGTGTTTAGTGAATTTAATAAGTTGTTTAACAACATATGTGGTAGAGTTAAGCCCCAGTTCCACACTGGTCGGGGGCCTCATCATTTCTGATAAATATGCAGTTTCTATATGTTTTTTTTTTTGTGAATAAAAAGTGGATCCTTATATTAATTCCAACTAAAAGCTTACAAAAAAGATCTGCAGCCTATCTTCTTCGAAATTTCCTCAAGAGCATCGGTCCAGATCTTCTCTCGCGTTTCGCGACTTCGTGGATTGGTCAGACAAGTTCCTCCATGCCATGGACTCTCAATATCTGAGTTCCTAAAATTTTCTCGCGTCCATGTGAACAGATCGACGATCCAGATCTCTTCTAGTACCAATGGTCCTGATCCGTTCTCACTTTTCGTGATTTTGTGGCTTTGGGAAATAGCTGCCTTCAAGCTTTGGACTCTCGATAGCCGAGATCCCGATATTTTCTTGTGTCGGATCCATAGGACCAGATCGATGGTCTAGATATCTTCTGATACCAATGGTCGTGATCTATTCTTGCTAATCATGATTTCACATTTCATGACTTTGGGAAATAGCTACTGTCATGCTTTGGATTCCCGATAGTCAAGATCCCAAAATTTCCTCGCGTTAGATCCATGGGACCAGATTGATGGTCCAAATATCTTATGGTACCAATGTTCCTTATCTTTTCTCGCTTATTGCGATTTTGCATTTCATGGTTTCGCAACTTTGGGAAATAGTTTCCTTCATGCTTTGGACTTCCGATAGCCGAGATCTTGAAATTTTCTCGCGTCAGATCCATGGGACCGGATCGATGGTCCAGATATATTCTGGTACCAACGGTCCTGATCTTCTCTCGTTTATCATGATTTCACATTTCAAGATTTTGTGACTTTGGGAAATAGCTTCTTTCATGCATCGGACTCTCGATAGTCGAGTTCCCGAAATTTCCTCACATCAAATCAATGGGGCTAGATCGACGGTTCAGAACTCCTTTAGCACCAATGGTCCAGATCCACTCTCTCTGTTCATGACTTCTCAACTTTGAGAAACAACATTCTTCGACCTTGCGACTCCTAATTGCCAAGGTCCTGAAATCATCTGTCGACTGTTGATCATTTGCACTAATGCTGACGGTTTTCTTCTCACCCTGGATCATTTCTGACTTAGAAGGAATTCTAGGTAGACAAAGGTGGCACCTCATCCAGATTGGGGCCATCCATTTGGGCAATCTCCTCGCATTGGAGCCAGAGAGGAGAGCTTTGGGACTACTTGGAATCTTGGAGAATGATCTCCTACAACGAGTCAACACCTGCATTGGCCAGACTGTCCGCAACTTTGTTTTCATTTTTCCTATTGTGAGAGGGATTTAGAGTTAGAGAAGGTCTGAGAAGAGCCTAGAAGCTATGAAGAGGGCCAAGGAGGCACCAACTGGGAGTGATTTTCCCTGGATCTCTACCATTCAAGATTTTTGTTTCCAAGTCTATTATGATTTTGGATTCTCCCTTAATAATCAGACAGGTGAGGTTTTGATCTAGAGCCATTTGCACCCCTTTGATGAGACCCTAGATTTATGCTGAATTGTTGGTGTCGTATCTGATATTTCCTGCAATGAGGCTTTGAATTTGTCCCAAGTTGTTTCTTATGACCGCTCCATAGCCTGAGTGTCCTGGATTTCCCTTTGATGCACCATCAAAATTAACCTTATGGAATTTT
>JZKD02S1679448.1:915154-941260 GCA_000966675.3 Picea glauca
GAGTCCTCTCCGATGCAAACCCAGGCCGGTAGTGATGGAAGCTGGTACTGCTGACAGGATGAGTCTGGCTGAGAAGAAGAAAGATGGGCCCTCCAGGGCCATGCTCAAGTCGCTCCTGATCTCGGTACTACATGTCTAGGACCATGTGGGCCTTGAGACATGATCTCCTAGTTATCCCTAGATATCGGGGATAACAGGGTGCAACCGGGGCTTGGGGGATACATTTGTTGGGTATCTAGGCTCGAGTTTCTTTTGGATATGGGCACTCAACATCCATGTTCAAGTCTTTGCTAATATCCATCTCTTCCTGTAGATATTGGTCTTGTATGTTCAATGGCGGCTCAAAGGACAGTCTGTGTGCCCACAAGTTCTCTGGATCATTGACGACGATGTTGCGGTAAGAGGGGGCTTTCACCCCCCCTTTTTTTCCCATTCTTTTGTGGCGATCAGTGCCAGGGTGCAAAGGTGATCAGAGGTGTGTAGAGGAGTTCATACATGGTCAGGGTAGGAGGGTTGCTGGTGCATATGAACCCTAATCTTGCAGAGCTCCATCCATTCCTTCCCTATTTCTTATTACCACAATTTTTGTATGTTTTGAGGGTTGAGTTTTTGGATAAAAATAGAGGCAGCGGAAGGGTTGGACCTGCTCATATGACTGTAAATTTTTCTACCTGGTGAATATATGTTGATGACAGTTGTGTTCTCTTACTCAAATCTTTATGTGTTTAATCTTGTCTTGAATGCAAATTTTGTGATGTGTGGAATGTACATTTTCTTATTCTTTCAGCCATTGTTTTAGTTCATCTTTTTGTTGATTCTGCAACCTGTTATACAATTATTGTTTAGCAAAAGATATACTATTTGGAAACATGTTGAATGATTTGCATCTAGATATTTTTCTAATTCTTAAGATATTATTTTAAGTATTTATTCTCACATAGCAAGTGATTCATTGCATTGCTTGTTGTTGTTTCTTGTGTTTGTCTTTTCATATCCCCAAATGTCTATTAATATCTATATCATTAGCAAAGGAGAACCTATTTTTATACTGTGTGGCCTGTCCAACCAAATTACCATCTTTGAAAACCTATTCTTAAGCTAACTAACAAAACCAATTTATCAAAAAACCAATCATTATAAACTTGAGGTGGCCTAGATCTTCCCTTTAGCAATCAGGTGCATAATTTAGGACCAAAAACATGTCATCATGAGATTCTCATTAAAAATTGGAGAAGAATCAATTGGAAATCACTTTTGAGAATACAGGTTGGAGATCTGAGGCAGTGAGTCAAAGGCAGAGAAATCCAGTGAAGTAATAATTTTGCAAGAGCTGAGTATGGAGAAGAAGTTTCAAAGGGATTTTCTTTGAGTAAATCCATGACTTTCAGGAGGAAAAGCGTGTACATCCATGAGCTATAGTGAGGAAAAGCATGGATGCCCCCAAGGAGACATTGTATAGGGTCGCAGACCCGTGAGGAAAAATTATTGAAGATCAAGGATCTAAAACTCAAATCAGCTACAGGTTGAAAGGTATGTCTTCATATGTATGTTAGGGTGAATATTTTGAAGAAATTGAGAACATGTATGTATTAGTGATTCATAAACATTTGATTTGGAGAACTCACTTGTGAATCCTGGTATGAGGTATGTGTGGTTGCAGTCTTAATGAGATCGATATCAGCAGCAACAATAGAAATATCAAAAACAAAAACAACAACAACAGGTTATCAGTGACAGAGGTAGTGACAAATTGGTCTACATTTATATTTCAGGGCATTTGGACCGAGCAAGGAAAGGAGGTTGTAGCATCCTTCTAGTTGGAGATGCTTAAACTAAGGATTTGGAGCTTCCTTTAGGATATAGCCTATAAATAGGGGATTGGAGCCTCCTTCCAGTTGTAGCTGGAGAAATATGAAGTTGGTTCTTCCAATGAATGTACTCTTTGATAAATAAGAAAAGCATTATATGGTTTTCTCCCGCATTGGGTTTCCACGTAAAATTATGGTGTATCGTGTTTATGTGATGTCTATGCATTAAATTATGGTGTTTTGAATGCTCGTGATATTTATTGGGGGTTTTATATTTTGATTAAAAGTACAAATTGTGCTCACATTGATTCACCCCCCCTCTCATTATTCCAACAATTGGTATCAAAGAAGGTTCTTTAGGAAGCAGTTTAACCACTGGAAGGAGATTGTGGAATACGCTAAGACTAGAGCACCAATGTTTGACGGAAAGAACTATACCTTCTGAAATAAAAGGATGAAAACCTTTTTACAAGAACATGGATTTGATGTTTGGAAATCAGTAGTGGATGGGTATAAAACACCATCCACTCCCCCAACCGACAGAGATGGAAATAAACTCAATGAAAACAACTCAAAGGCTAAAGGTACTATTTTGAGCAGTTTAGTTGATTCAATATTTGTCAAGGTTATGCATTATGACAGTGCAAAGTATCTTTGGGATAAACTCCAAAATATTTATGAAGGAGATGCCAAGGTAAAGGGATCTAATCTTCAAATTTTTAGAGCTAAGTTTGAATAGTTGAAGATGAAGGAATATGAATACATTGCAATCTAACTTCTGCGAGTTGACGAAATAGTTAACACTATTAAGGGATTGGGAGTAGAATTTGATGACTCAGTGGTTGTTAAAAAGGTATTGAGGTCTCTTCCCATGAGATTTGATCCTAAAATATCATCCCTGGAAGAAAGAGAAGATCTCGGTACATTGAGCATGGACAAGCTACATGGAATATTTATAGCCTATGAAATGAGAAGAGAACAGGAGAACCCAGTCACGAAGGAAGTAGATTTCAAGGCATCCAAGAGGACAACTAAGAATATCAAGAAAAATTCAAAACCAGGTTATAGTGGTGATTCAAACGAAGATGAAGAGATGGCTAAATTCGTAAGGAAATTACAGAGAGGAATCGACAAGTATAAAGGTATGCTTACATTGAAATGTTTTAATTGTGGTGATATTGGTCATTTTTATTCTAAATATCCTCATAATAATAAATATAGTGATGAAGAAGAATCTTCAAAAAGGGAAAAGAAAAATCAAAATGGAAACAAGAGACGAAACAAAAGGAAATTCTTCAAGAAAAGTTTATACTCAAAGGAGGACATCTCCTCATCAGACAAGGAGGATAATGATAGTGACAATGATTCAGAAAGAGTACTCTTCATGGAAGTAGAATATGATTTTGAAGAAGAAGGTGAAGTCAATCTCAGAGTGGAGCTAATCGGTTCATTAGAATAACTTAGGAAGGAAAGAAAGAAAAACAAGGCACTCAAGGGAGAGTTAAAAATGAAAGAGGGATCTCAGAATTCCAACTCCGAATAAATAGAGAAGGTGATCACGAGTCTAAAAATTCAAATAGAAGAAGACATAAGAATTGAGGAAATAATTAGAATTCAGTTAGAAGAAAAGGAGAAAACGGATGGAAGTTTGGAAGAAAAAATTGTATCTTTAAGGAAAGATCTTCAAAAGAAAGATATGTAGTAGAAGAGCGCCAGAATATTGGATCAAATCATCAGCAGTCAAAGACCATCAAATGACATATCTGAACTAGGATACAGTCAAGTACAAAATGAGAAAAGATTAAGCACCAAGACTCCAAAACAAGAAGCGGGACAAAGAAGCTATGCATAGATTGTCATAGATTCAGTCAAGACAAAAGAATGCAACCCCCCAAAGAATAAAATTCTAGAAATAAAGAAAACTCAAGAAAGACGAATTCAGAAGGAGTGCATCACAAAGAAGATCATCTAATCTTAGGTATCAAAGATTCTTTTATGGTCACTGTTTTAATTGTGCTAATTTTGGACATAAAGTTGTAAACTTCAGGGCCTATGCCAAAAACCAAAGCAACTATGCAGGGTACTTAAATAATGGTTATCCCGGAAAATATTATGAAGCATATAGTAGAAACCAAAAAAATTTGGTTCATTGAGAAATCAAGTAGAATGATATGAATTCCACAACTATGGACATATAGCTCGTGATTGTAGAAGCATGATGGATACCTCTATGAAAGATAACATTGATATCATATATAAGAAGATTTGGAAAAGAAAACAAGAATAGGTAAAAAAAGAACATATGAATGAAGGACACCTAGAAGTCATACTTTCAGGATTTACAATAGTACAAGATCAAGATAAATCTACAAGAAAAAAGGAAGATGTCAGATATAAGAATGTTTGGAGAAGAAATGAAAAATAATAAGAACATGTGAATAAAACCAGGTCCCAGAGATCATACTCACAAGATTTGAAGCAACCCAAAATCATGATGAATCGATAGGCAAAGAGAAAGATGTCAAATTTCAAGCAGAGGATGAAAAGCAAAATGATGAAGACGAATATTACTCTGCATCAGAGCGGATATTTTTCTAATCCATCCATCTTGGAGACTCCCAGTAAATATGAATACTGAAGAGGGGAGTCTAAACAACAACTCTACAAAACAGATAATTATCCTTTGAGTAGTCTGAAGTGTCTTCAGTTTCAAAGTGGTTTGATGACAGAAGCAGAGAATGTATTATGACAATTTGATCATTTGAGGAGCAAATTTCAGGTATCAACTAACAGTTATAGAGAATATCATTAGCACATTTTTCGAGAAGAGTTTCATGATTCTATAGAGGATTCTGCGTATGTATTCAAATATGGATAAATATTTGGTACAAATGTCGGTGCATGGTTGATGCACTTGGTGATGTATAGGTTATGGTACACTGATGATGTTTGGTATGATACAAGTATTTTCATCTCCCAGACCAAGTATATCAAAGAAATGTTAAATAATTTTGGAATGGTAGATTGGAAGCCTGTAAGTACTCCCATGCAGACTAGTTATAAATTGAGCAAAGATGATATATCTAAGGATGCATATCATAGAATATACATATCGATGATTGGAAGTTTACTCTATGTGACAACATCGAGACCGGATGTGATGCTTGCAAGCAGTTGGACAGGTGGAAAGATTTCAACCAACACCGAAGGAAAAAAATGTTATGGCAATAAAGAAAATATTCAGATATCATAAAGGAATATAAGAATATGGCTTATGGTATCCAAAAGGGAATGTTATATCTCTTATTGCATATATAGATGTGGATTGGGAAGGAAGTGTTGATGATAGAAGGAGTACAAGTGGAGTAGCCTTCCATTTGGGTGATTGTCTAGTATCCTGGTTGAGCATCTAACAATCTTCAATATCGTTGTCCACAATAGAAGGAAAGTATATTGCAGCAACAACATGTTGTACACAGGTTCTTTGGATGAAGAAAACTTTGCAGTACATATAGGTAGAATATGATGAGCCTATTATGGTATTATGTGATAATACCAATGCTATAAGTATCTCTAAGAATGCAATGATGCATTCCAACATGAAACACATTCCGATCAAGTTTGACTTTCTATGGGAACAGGTTACAGATAAGAAAATCAAGGTAGTGTATGTTGGGACAAAAAAAATAGATTGCAGATATCTTCACAAAACCTCTTCCGAGGGAGACCTTTGAGTATCTTCCCCAAAAACTTGGAGTAGTGTCAACCCCACAGTGATCTACATGGTAGTTGGAATAGTGATCAGGGGATCAAAATTTGCTCAATTTTCAAAGTGCTTGGATTGAGACGAAAAAAGTGCCATTGTGTCCGTCTCGTTTTCCTGATTCCGGCGGTATATTTATTTTCACGAATGGAGTCTGTATCGAGGAGATATCACGATTTGACCGCCAAGTCAAACAGGGAAAAATTAGGGATGCTGACTGTACCTGTCCATACAGTCCGTACGGCCACATGGAGGGCCGTACCTTTTGCTGACGTGGTAGTCTGGTGATGTGGCGATTGTTGGTTGGATATTTGTCAGCGAATTGGAGATTGACACGTGTCCTTTATGGCCAATAATGAGTGGACACGTGGCCCAATCATTTGATGCCACGTGTCACTATTTTGCTGGTTTATATGGTTGTATGTAAAATTTTTTGGAGAGTCCGCGGGGTTCGACCTCGGGACCTCTCCCATAGCCAAAGTCTTAACACACATGCGCTAGCCAAATAACCCGCCAATGTTCCTTGTTTAATGTTCCAATGCACATATATTTAAAGTTATGTATTTTTACATTTGGAAAGGGGGGCAGGTCGGGGGCTTAAGCCCCGACCCGTGGTTTCACTGCCATGTAATATGACCGCATATTATTGGAACCAAATTTTGGCGCGCGTTTTATATATTATGTTTTGTATTACAATACATTGTAATGTATTCATATGTGTGTCGCGTGGTTTGGAACCCGCGACCTATAATACATTGCGCGCGGGATTAATATTATGTTATGTATTGTTTAATACGCGTGGGTTGAGTCCGTTGGCACGGTTTTGAAACGGGCCAAYGACTTTTGCGCCCAGCCTGTGGTTACATGAGCATATGACCAAATGCCGAGGYGGTTGGGGGYTGGAGGYGCCCTAACCRTTCTACGGTTTGKACCGGTGCRCGGTTGCRTACGRGWCTKGGTTYTTTWCRCTTAAATGAGCGTGTGTGCCAGGTTTGGAGAACAAAGGGGTGCAGATTGTAGAACCAGAGACAGCAAAGAAGAAGGGGAGACTTCAAGGAGGCTATCTTCTTCATTTTTCGACCGTTTCAGGAGCCGTCAGAGCCTAGACAGGGGTTTTGGGATGCTGCAGATCCATTGGAGCAGTCATTTTGTTGATTTGAGCACTGTAAGACTTATTTTTAAGCACTTTGAGAAATTTAATATAAAAGATCCATTTGGAGGCTGGACCAGGAGATGTAGCCCGGAGTGGGGTGAACTCCTTTATCAAGGTGTTGTGTTTATGTCTGATGTTCAATGATTTTTGATGCTATCTATGTTTATTTCTACATAAGTAATCCTTTCTTATGTGTTGCAAATTGATCCGGTTGCTTTAAAACACATAACATTTCACTTGCAATTTAATTTAATCAAGTTTATCAAGTCTTCTTCAATTTTTAGATCAAATAGTACGACAGGGGAAGAGCAGTAGTAATCATGAAAGACTTGAATACTTTTTTAATGCTTTTTATCAGATAGGTACACGAGAAAGAACCATGAAGAGAAACATCAATAGAGATCAAAGGCTTATAGATAAGGGGAGCAACCCCAAGGAGAATTCATCCTTCGTCATTGATGTTAAAGGGGGAGAGAAAAACAGAGGCATGGAAAGGAAGAGAAGAGGCATGAAAACAAGAGGAGCCAGCATGAGAAAGAGAATTGTCGTGTCTAAATGTTGACATCAATTCCAAAGGCGGAGATTGTTGAAAGATTAATTAATTCTCGAAATTTTAATTGAAGGGGGAGATTCTTGAAAGATTAATTAATTTTTGAAAGTTTAATTGAAGGGGGAGATTGTTGAAAGATTAATTAATTTTCAAAAGATTAATCTTTGAAAGATTAATTAATTGCCAAAATATTAATTGTTGAAATATCAATTGTTGTTGAATTGTTGAAATATTAGTTTTCATTGATGTCAACCCTTGAACATGAAGTTCACAAGTTGCATGTCAAGGTAAAGTAGTTGTAAACAAAAGTTAACAAGTTGCATGTCAATGTCATGTCAAGTAACTGTAAACAAAAGTTAACAAGTTGCATGTCAGTTTCATGTCAAGTAACTATAAATAGAAGTTAACAAATTGCATGTCAGTTGCATGTTAGTTGCATGTCATCATGAGATTTCAAACATAAGTTAACAAGTTGCATGTGAGTTGCATGTTGTTGGCACAGGGGTAGACTTAGGGTTCAACTCTAACAACACACCAACAAGCCCTAACTACTGGGCCGTTCGGTAACACCTTCGAAGCAGATGCAGTCTCACCTGAAGTAGCGATAGGGGGTTGCAGGACACAAGTTTCTACAACTAGAGGAAATGCAAGTGGATTCAAAGGAACAACACACAGAGATCTAGTTATTCTTTATCTCCCTTAGGCCTACTGCACAAGATATGTCTCATATCTAACACAATGATTCAATAACAGAATAATAGAAAGAAAAAGAGCACAACATCAATCAAACAGAACAACAAGATATACGTGGTTCACCCTCTCCCTAGGGATACGTCCACAGAACTTTGTTTCTTGATATTAGGTGGAAACATGCAGTTCTTTTTGTGCACTTAGTTTGCAGATCTCTCTCTCTCTTTCTCTCCTCTATATCTCCCCTCCCTGCACACCCAGCTACAGGGTTGATCTTCGTACCCAGCTGAATATCTTACAATACAGGCTCACTATTGCTCTCAACACAACAATCGCAAGTATTGAAAACCAACATTAATGAACTCTCCTCGCACAAACAATGAATAACCAACGACCAACGAACAACGAACAATCACCAACCCATCACAAGTCCTCTAGACCTTTATTTATACATTACAATGAAAAATGTCTAGGTGTCAAAACCCTAGATACCAAAACCCTAGGTCAACTTGACCCACGTTTCCTGGGCTTCGCCAGCCTATCGTTCCTTCTTCTGCGAGGTGCTCCAAATCACTCATTGACATTGTTAGCACAAATTCTTGCAACGGGGCATTTTGTTTTCAACGACAAGGATTCATCGACGGAGCAAAGCAGCGGTCGGAGGGTAATTGCAGTCAACCAAATCATGCCAAGTATAGCAGAGAAGTTTTCAGAGAAGTGAACAGTCGAAATTCTCCATGGGGCACTTGCGAAGTTATGAGGGTCGTTGATCGCAATCAGTTTAAGCGTGGGATTACTTCTTGAACTCAGGTTTCGTGAGTTCGGAGGGTGGACCATATCCTTTGGTTGAGCGAGATCATGAAACACGAGAATTGTGGAAAGGAAAGGAGTCATCGCGTCTCCAGACTTCACAAGGGAAGAATGCCAAAGTTCGACACTCCGACTCGCGATATCGTGAGTTACGAGAAGTATCCAAAGGGAAGTCAACCATCGCTGACCATTGTGTCTCGGGAATTTGCAAGGAAAGACACGTGGCGCGTTATTGGGCCATGTCGCCTCTTCGTGCATCGCGACTTTGAAGTATGAGGACCAGCCTCCTCCCAACCGTGAGATGCAAAGTGTCGAAGGCATCCAGGACCTAGGCCCCACAATCTCACCGAAATGATCTAGGCTATCCATCCAGAGGAGCACGTGGCACACGTCGGGCTCTATCACAGCTTCGCCCATCACGAATTTGAAACACCTTTTCTCTGCAGCTGGGATCCCCGAAACACGAAGTGCCGAAGGTGCCCAGTGTCACAACTTCAAACATCATGATTTTGAAATGCAGGTGCCTCCCCCCTCCCATTCGCGATATGCAAGATGCGAGAACTCCTCGGGCGCGAGCCCACCGTCACAACACAAGGTCATATGGGTATGCTAGAATGAGGGAATTTCCCGAAAAGAGGAGTATCGAAGCGCCTTAGAAAAAGGCTCCAGGTCATGAACATGGGGTACCACGAGGGAATCCAACCTCCTGAGCTCGAAAAGCGAGCACGTGGTTGTTTCTCGTGCTCGAAGTTTCGGTCGCTCGCCATAGAAGGGAGCGATTAATGAAAAGTAGGTTGGTAGATGAAACTTCAGTTCTAGCCATGAATGTGAGGCATGGAGGTTCTAGCAGGCAGTCTGCCTAAGAACGTCCAGTGTGCAGGTTGATCTGAAAGGCCCATGCCAACCTGATGTTCTCGTCCAACCAAAGAACCTGCACACGATAGGTTGGACTTTAATGGCTCAACTACCCCCTTGCAAGAGCCATGCATAGTTAAGGTGGTGTCTAATGAAGGATTTCCATCCAAGTTTGACTGAAGGGATGCCATGCCTTGGAGGTCCGAGCACGCCTTTGTTGGGAGAATTTTTTTGAGTATATGTACTCAGTTTTTATATTTTTGAAGGTATTGATGGTTGAGCTAGGCTCCTGATTGTAAAGTTTTAAGGAAGCACTAGTTGCTCTGGTTATGTATTGGCACTTGAGACTTCTTGCCTTATGAATGTTAGCTTCTTTCCATCTCTTTGTTTACACTATGTTAGAACAACTCGAAATTGGAGGATCCAATCGAGTTGCGCTGTTATAGGATGATGTAGGTTGGATCACTGTAATAGTCGCATTGTTTCTGATCAGTTCTTGTATTTTCTCAACGCTCAATGATTTGGAATTGGAGGATCTAGTCAAGTCACCTTTCAGTTCCCCGAAACTCTGAACCAAGAGGATATTGTATTCTGAGTTTTTCCTCCTCAATATGCTGAAAGGCCTGATGCCCAAAGTAGTCTTGCTCACTCATCTCACTAAGTCTTCCATCTGCTCATTTTATTATCAACTCACTGACTGAAGTTGGATCGAGACCTCCTTTGTTTTTCTACATACCAAGCCCGATTTTCTGAGTTAGAGAAATATATTCTTGAGTCTCTATCCATTCAATCACCCCATTAAATTATTCATGACATAAAATGATGGGCGTCGGGCTCTGCTCCTGCTGCAATCCAAGAGCGACTTCCGACGCCAACATTTTGCAACCGTTGCTGGGGACGAAGTTGAAAATTTTCCTCGAGATTGAACGACATTGAGCCTCTGATTCTAAAGGTGCATCGGGCATCAGATCTTTTTAAGATTTCTACTGTGCACCTGGTGACTCCATTGAGATGACTCCACTGGAGCGAACCTCCTATTTTGAGTTGTGGCTTCCAGAGGCAGACACACGTTGTCCCATCCACAGCTGCCTCTAGCTACACCTGTAGCTGATCCAGAGGTGATTTTTAGAAAGGGAAAGGCCTCTGAAGGAGAAACTTCCACCGACAAACTAGGTAATTTGTCATCTCCTTCTATAGAAACCCCTTTTTCTTCTCCTCAACTTCGTAGCAAACCCTTTTCTGAAGTTTCCCGTTTCCTGAATTTCGAGAGTGTTCCTACTAAGTTTTCCCCTCCCGATCTGGGATTGGATGGAGAAATCCTTGTCACTCCCCTTTGCCCTGAAACTGTACCTTAGCATGGACCTAGGACCACAAAAGACTTCACCACCCCTCCTCTTGTTACGGTTAGTGCACAGAGAGAAGTGTCTGCCCATTTAGGTCCCTTAGCTCTCTTTATGTATTCCACATTGTGTCCCTTTCCTCCAGGAAACTCTTTTCCGATATCCCCTATTCACACTCCTTTTCCTCCAAGTTCTCCTCCACCTAATATCCCTACAGCAGGATAAAATCCCCCTATGACCAGAATGGAGGGTATTATAGCCGCTAAGTATGCTCCCCTTGTGTTACCTCAGCCTCTCAATGCCCTCCCAGCAAATGGTTACCTCAAGCAGCTGCCCAAGTTTACAGGCGAGGGGGGCATAACTGCAGAAGAACACTTAGAAGCCTTCTACAGTTTTACAGATGATCATGTTATCATGCATGCATATGTATGGATGAGGATTTTCATCCATAGCCTTGAAGGTGAGGCTAGAAAATAGTTTAGGGCCTTGCTTCCTGGATCTATTAATGGGATTGAGGCTATGGATAATTCATTTTTGAGACAGTCGGGAGACAAAAAGGACTTCATGTATTACATGACAAAGTTTGGATCTTTGAAGAGAAAGGAAGGAGAGTCTGTTTCTGACTTCTCCAAAATATTTAACAAAATGTACAATAAAATCCCCGCTAAGATTAAGCCCTCAGAAGCCTCTGCAAAGATCACTTATGCCAACACTTTTGACCCTCATTTCTGCCTCCTGTTGAGGGAAAGGAGAGCCACCACTCTGGCTCACATGCAGGATGCAGCCATGGAAGTAGAGTCTAACATATTGGTTGTTGACCAACTTAGGAATAAGGATGACAAAGACATACCCAGGAGGAGAGTTGAAGCCTCCTCATCCTATTCTTATTCCCTTCCTCCCCAAATGGATAAGGTAACTAAAGTGACAAAATATCTCTCGACTAGGATGGAAAGGTGGGAATTAGAGGGAAATCCCGTGTATAGGAGTCCCCATAATACTGATAACGAAGGTTTCAGGAGGCCTAGTAACAATGTGCCACAGGCCTCGCCAAGGGAACAAAGGAGCAGAGACAGAGATGATCAGAGGATTCAGACCCCTCTCCAAAACATCATAGTTTCTCATGAGGAAGGAGAGGAGGTAGAAGAACTTGACCCTATTATCGGACTAATCGGTAGGTGTAGACACTAGCAGATCTCCCTAGATCCACCTAGATCTAGAACAAAATAGGACAGGACATGACTCTTTCCCTAAGTTATGACCATTGAATTAGCTAGTAAAGAGGAACAAGTAACATACCTTTGTATCGCTTCCTAGGGTCTTTTTTTTTCCCACTTCACTCTGTTTCTCTCGTGAAGTCAAGACCAAGACAACACAAACCAACCAAAGTGAATATAGAAAAATATATTCAATCGTCAACTTATGTGTATGATCAAGGAATTACACAATAAAGTAAGAATGACTTTATGGGAAAAGGACATGCCACTGTATCATATTAATCGAAAGTAGAAGATACAACCTGATCACCTTGATGTCACAAGCTTCCTTTCGGTGACTCTTGGTTCCAACACACACACTTGCTCGATCCTTGCATGAAGAAGATCCAATTCCTCTTGATAGACTTGCTAGAGTTTCCAAGCCCTTGTTCAAGCTGGGTTCTTCACACAATTCCTTCACCAATTCTCCAATTAATCCTTCTTAACCTTTTCCATGAGAATCCTATCAATATATAGGAGAGGATGAGATGGTTACATGGATGAGAATGATCCCACCAAATTAGGGAAACCAGTAACATGATAACCATTTGAATACCACCCCATTCTCTAGAAGATTCCCTTATAGAACCATCGAGACTTCATCTTTTTCCAATATTGAGAACAAGTTCACACCCTAGATATATAGCATAGTGCAATAAGTTCACACCCTAGTTGAAGGCAACCTACGAGAATGGGTCATTCTCGCACCCTAGGCTATAAGAAACCTGCAAAATCTCTTCAAAAATATGTTTTCTGGGAAGAGATGAATGTCACTTTTCTCAGGAGAAAGTTCTTGTTGGGAGCCTAAGTAAACCTTCATCAATACACCATCAATATGACCAAAATCATGGGTAACAAAATTCCCCCCAAAGTATGAGGCCAGAATTAGTGACAGCCGAAATACTTTGTAAACTGCGTGTGTGTGTCGGAAACCAGGAGCGCACCTAATCGGAAACCTGCGAACAACCAAGCATCTGCAAAATATCATACTAGTTCTGAGGTAGGCATTCCCATACTTAGATCACAAAAGGATGACATTATAAGCATAGGTCATGGCCACCAATCATACACTGTGGATCCATGCCGTCAAAATATCGCATAACCACCAGGAATACACTGTGGATCTATGCAAGAAAATTCAAATTGAGACGACATAGCCATGAGACATACAAAGTGGATCTATGTGTCACAAATTATACATATTCCATCGCAACCTGGACAAAAGAGATGAAATCTAGGGTCTTCAATCCCATCGCCCGAAAGTACGAATCTAACCATGTGATTACATGTGTTGAAGTCAAACATGGTAGAAACCACTTGATTACCGGTCATTGATGAAACTGTTAACAAGTGTGAGGGAAATCACCTTTAGGCTTTAATGTCAATGACTCCCAAGGTACACTAGTACAATCCACCAAATGTAAATAAATGAGTTGAGGTCAAACATCTGATGGAATCTTTCGATCAAGGGCTAATGATGTAAACCCACTGTCGAAAGCAAGGAAACCTGCCATTGAGGCATGCAAGTTCCAAGGTACCAAAGAATTTCTAAGTCTTGTTTCCGAATAATGAGCTGGAGTCGACGGAACAAAACTCATCATAGGAGGGCCTTGATGTATCAACCATCAATGACACGAAATGAGTAACATATTTTGAAGGTGAAACAAAGTCTGATGTAAGTTGGACTGGAGACAGAGAAAGCTGACACATAGAGAATCGACAACTACAGATGGTTGACTCAATAGAGGTTTCATATGAACTTCTCTTGAACATATGAATGACACGATCAATGATTTGGAAAAATTGACTCAGATATGATGCAGGGTATGACCTTGTAGAAAATCGAATGAGAGAAAAATGGATTTCCCAAACCAGCTTCAAATAATGAATAGGGGGGTGTCATTCTCAAGAGCGACACTTACTACCAATTAATATGAATATGAAAACACATCCCTTTCCCAAATTTTCCCCCAATATTTCTGGCGAGTACCTCTTTATTTTTACGCAAGCTTGAGGAGGATAACATATGCTTGTTGAAATACGCTCATCCTTCAGATGAGTCCTTCAGAGTATGTTTAATGAACCCTAGGAAGGAGTGGTTCGGTCCCATTACAGGTCTATCGATGTTTGTTTAATGAGTCCAAAGATATAAAACTCAAAGGTTTTTCATGATTATAGAGTCTGGAAAAACACTTAAAAGAGAACTCTGTCAGTTCTTTTTTTGTAAAATAGTCTGATGAGACTGAAAAAGAGATAAATTATCACCCAACAGATGCTTTCTTCAAATACTTTGATGAGGGTGAAAATATCAAGGTCGCTTGGCAATCTTTCATGTTTAGAGAGTTTGAAAAGAGCTTAAAGAGGACTCCAGGGGGATTCCTTTTTTGTATAACCTTGTTGAGCCCGAAAAAGTGATAAAAGTTTGCTCGATCGCATTCTCATGTATTTTCGAGCGTGAGAACGGACGAAGACCAAGCTTGAGGTTTTGTACAAAAACCATAAAAAACAATCAAAACATGCAATGAAGAAGAAAAAATATCTGCATCCCTATGCATGAACATCAAGGTCGTTACGTCTGCAAAAGTTGCATTCATAAGGGTATTAGGCATTAGGTTTTAATAAATAAGCAATTATAAAATCCAATAACAAATGGTAAAAGTAAATATAAAGGGGTAAAAGTTCTTTTTACCATAGTCATTTTAACTTTACCAATATTTTAGTCCAAAACCCCTCTTTTTCCCTTGAATTTCGACGTTCAATTGTGGGAGTTACGAGCATCCATGTGACGAACCGTCTTGGGCAATGAGGTAAGCTCCTTGTCCTCTATCTTTTCATGGTTCAATTTTTCATTTTCATTGGAAAAAATCATGTTTTTGAGTTTGTTTTAGGGTTAAAGTTGCGCTCATCCATTCTCGCAGGCTAGCCACACGGGACCTGTGAGAATGCCTCATTCTCGCAGGTGACCCCAAAGGCACCTGTGAGAACCTCACACTGTGCCTAAAGGGCACCTGCAAGAACCGCAAAGTAGAAATTTTCTTTTTTGAATTTGCTCAATGAAGAAGTTACCAAACGTTGAATAGAGTTGATGATCTTCTTCTTATGCTTCTTGTGCAGGTATTTGGCTATCACCATGGTTTTGGAATGGCGTGAAAGAGAGAATGAAGAATATGATGCTATTTTCAAGAATCATCCGGCCACCGTTGCCTCTTTGTGAGACTGTGGTCTCTTGAAATTATTTTGTATCCCAGGTATGAGGGCCCAAGTCAGGATATTGGAGTACCTTGTGCATATGTGGGATCCCGACCAGCAAGTATTCCATGTAGGGGTCCACACATTGTCCTTGGATATTGAGGACATTTACTTCTTGACAGGACTGTCATGGTGTGGGTACCACGTGACCCTCACTGGTAGCAGAGGTGGTGGGCTACCCATGAGTGAGTACTGTCGTTTTCACTGTGTTCTAGAGGCATAGAGGAGCAAAGGGAAAGTAGCCATTTGGGGAGTGTGGGATTTGACCCTTCGCACTATTTTGTTCACCATTTCTCATATGGATAGGAGCATTTCTCCTCACATGGCTCTCCAGAGCTACTTTCAGTATGCCATAGAGTGTACTGAGCCTCAGGTTTTTAACTGGGCAGACACAGTGCTTTGTAGCATGAAGAGGCAGTTGACCAAATGCAGGCGAGGCAACCTGAAGCAATTCGGGTATGGGTCTTTTTTGGTGTCCTTATTTCTTGAGAGGGTTCCCTTGCTGAGGTTATAGGTTGAGTGGGGTTTATCGGCTCCAACAAAACAAAGAATGTTGAGGTGGTGTCAGCTCATGGCCCGACACGTAGTTGGGCCAATTATCAAATACAATGATGCCTTCTTCGACTGGTTGCGACTGTAGATGCTGATGGTCGATGATTATGCCTATGCTGGGTTGGACTTCTGAGGAGATTCAGACTTGGTCCTGCCCGAAGGCGCTCAGTGGGGGGATCTTGGTAAGAAGTACACATTTTTTTCTTTTTAAAATTTTTTGTGAATTTTATCATATTCAGATGTTTTTATGTTCGTCCAAGGTCTAAATACGAAATTCTTTTTTGATAACACAGACGTGGGGCCTTACCGACCACCTTGTACTTCTCTTATTTAGTGACAAGGAGAGGTGGCTCCAGTGCCACGATAGGATACTGAAGATTACGAAGTGGTGGAACAAAACCTGGAGGGTTTGACAACAGACATTCCAGACATGCCTCTTGGAGAGGTTCCGCGATGCTATCAGTGTCATACAGTAGGAGTGTCAGATTCCATTGGCCGACTGCTTCGTAGGGTTTCTCGGGAAGTCATGTGTTACTGTGAACCTCATCCATGATGTCACTTTGTAGAAGCTATGAGCTTCAAATTTTGAAATTTTGGTCCTTGGACAGAACTTTTTGTAAAAAACTTTTTGATCGTTATATATACATATGGATTCTACCAGTTTATCTTGTGTTGTGTGGAAATTGATGTGATTGATTTATAAATGACCCAAATGTTTGTCTAATACATAGTTAGCTAATGCATCAGTTAATGTATTTAGACGTCTAGGAATATGATGATACTCAATATAATCAAAATACCGTTCCAAGAGGCGAATTCGCAAATACACTCGTAACAAAGTAGGACTTCGAATAGTATAGACATTACTTAAATGTAGTACTACAAGTTGCGAATCGAGTCGCACAACCAAGTGACAGATACCGAGCGAGATAGAATCAATCAACAATTTGATAACAGCGCTATAGTCTGCAATATTGTTGGTCGCACGGCCGAGGCACACACCTCATAAAGAGACAAGTTCGTTTGTAGGGGTGTAAATTTCCCATGCAGCGGAAGCAAGGTTCTGAGTACTATGCCTAGAGCCATCAACGAAGGAAATGTAGGGTAGCGAAGACTCCAACATATGGAAATCAAAGACAACGTCACATAAGGGTAGAGACCAGATAACGACAAAAGAAAACTACAATAACACACAAGAAGTATGATAGAATAAAAATACAGGTACTCGTGCACAAGTGATCTTATGCATAGTACTTCTTCAAGTACAACCCATTTCTGGGTTCACTCAAAGGGATACCATCGTAATCTACTAACTCGTAATCCCCTTTTTCCAAAACTCGTCTAATGATATAAGGACCTCGCCACATGGCTTCGAATTTTCTATCTCCTAGCATATCTCGATCTTGTTCGTAGAGGAGAACCAGGTCTCCTTCGGAGAAAATGCGAGGCTTGACATGTTTTTCGTATTGGGCCTTGACACATTTTTTCTGGGCTTCTATGACTAGGGTAGCATCGCTTCAAGTTTCTTCTAATCGCATAAGATACAATAGATGTTCTTCCTCAGTAGAAGTGTTTGGTAGGAGTTCAACAGCTAGTTTTAAAGAGGGTATATCGCATTCGATTGAGAGAATGGCTTCCAAACCATAGACTAATCGAAAAGGTGTAAACCCAGTAGCAGACTTGACAGATGTCCGATAAGCCCACAATGTCGAAAAAAACATTTTGTGCCAACTTGTTTTGTGAATCCCTATCATTCGTCATAGCATGGTTATGAGAACTTTGTTAATTTCTTTGACTTGGTCATTGGCTTGTGGGTAATAGGGCGTCGAGTTTTCATGGCGAAGACCCAACTTTTTAGTGAGTTCGGACATCATGAAGTTTCTAAAGTGGCTACCCTGATCAGTGATGATATCTTGAGGAACACCAAAACGAGCTATGATGTGATTAAAAATGAATAATGTTGCGGTCTTTCCAGTGTTGTCAAATGTCGGCATCACCTCGACCAAAGTAATATATGGCTACAATAATGTATCCATGCCCCCCGACCGAGTGAGGGTGACATGTCATGAAATCGATGCCCCAGTTCACAAAGGGAACAACAGAGACCATAGGGTGAAGAGGAGCAGGATGTGACCATATCTTATGATTATAGGTCTGGCAAGCATGGCATTTTTGGACGGCGATTATGCAGTCGTTAAATAAAGAAGGCCAAAAATACCCTACTCGTAAGATCTTCTGGGAAGTAGCATACCCATACATATGACCACCACAGGCTCCAGAATGGTAGTCATTTAAGGCTTTCCCAGCTTCATCGAACGTGAGGCAGCGTCGAAAAACTGAGTCAATCCCACGACGATAAAGAGTATCCCCGAGGATAATATATTGATGGGCTTTGTAGCGTATTCGATGTCGGTCAGTACTAGACAAATTTGGCTGAAAAGTCTAGGTTTGGAGATATATGATGATATCACCATACCAAGATCATCAGAGCTAATGAGGAAAAGGGATTCATCAGGTAATGAATCGGCTGCTACATTTTTCGTTTCAGAATAGGGAAAGTCGCATATCAACTCAGCAAACACTAAGGACTTCTTGGACTTGTCTCGTTCGAATTCCAAGTCAAACTCCTAGAGTATCACAATCCATTTGGAGTATTTTCCCCCTAGCAATTGACATGTGAGAATGTGTTGCATAGGGTTTCAGTTAGAAATCATTGTAGTCTTGTGAGAGAGGATATAGTGCTGGAAGCGTTGAACTGCTTGGACGGCTGTCGAGGCCAGTTTTTCGACATGTAAATACTTGGTTTCGATAGGTGTTAGACTTCAACTCAAGTAATAGATAACATGTTCATCGTTAGAATCATCCTCTTGGATGAGAACCATACCAATGGTGTAATTTGAGGCTGCAAGGTAGAGGAAATAATCGCGACTGTAATTGGGGGGGAAGAGAAGCGGAGCACGTGTTAGGGACAATTTCAAAGATTTGAAGGATTTGTTTGCGATGGTATCCCATATGAACTCAGACCCCTTTTTTAGGAGCTGCGTAAATCCACGAGTTATCTTGGCGTAGTTTGGGATGAAACGATGAAGAAAGTTTGTTTTCCCCTATAACTGGCGAAGTGTAGAAGGAGGAGGGAGATTAAGGATTGCCTTGACCTTTAAAGGATCTACCTTGATCCCATGACACGAAACAATAAAGCCTAGAAGTCGATTGGATTCCACGCAGAAAACACACTTGTGAGGATTCAAGCATATATGGTAAAACCGACAGCGGAGGAAAATGGCTCAGAGGTGGATTGGATGATCGACTCGGCACATAGAGTGAGCAGGTAAATTGTCCAGATATGGTTGCACTATGTGCTTGATATCATGGAAGGCATAAGACATAGCACGTTGAAAAGTTGCGCCAGCTTTCTTGAGACCGAAGAGGAGTTTCCGATAGGCAAAAGTTCCCCATGGACAAATAAAAGCAGGCTTATGTTGATCCTCGGGAACAATGTTGATTTGATTATATCCGAAGAAACCATCCATCAGAGAGAAAATTTCACTTCCGGTGCAATCATCGACAATCTGATCGACAAAGGGGGTAGGAAAGTTTTCTTTGAGACAAGCTTTGTTGATATCCCTATAATCAATGCATATGCGGACTGTGCCTTGTTTCTTGTCAATTGGGACAAGATTGGAAACCCAGTCAATGAGGGCCACCGGGTAAATAAAGCCAGCTTTGAGAAGTTTCTCGACTTCAAGCTTGATAGCAGCTACTTTACGTGGGTGAACTAGATGAAGGCGTTGCTAGATGGGTTTAGCATCGGGGTATGTCTTGATCTCACGTATCACAATGTTGGGATCGATACCCGGCATTTCTTTGTAGCTCTAGGCAAAGACGTCACAGAACTCTTTGAAAAGTGACGTGTAGGTGATGATTTTGTCAGGTCAACATGAAGCTTCGATATGCACATTTTCGACAATTCTAGGTTTGATGGATATGTCGAGGGGAATAGTGGGTGAGATATTTCTTAAGTTCCTTCGGAAAACACATCATGTGTGGACTCAAGAACGGTTTAAATGACGACAACGGTCGATGGGGTTGAGATCCGTTGGTATTCCTTGATGGTATGTTGCTTCAGGAAGAGGATGGAACGATGATGTCCATCGTCCCAAGGGGTGTCTTCCATGACAAACATGATCATCTCGTCTGTGGGAAAAATGACACGGAAAGGATTTGGAGATAACTCACCAAGAGCGGGGGTAGAAGGGGTTGTCGATTGAATGGCCTGATAGGTGGATTCGACCAGACTTAATGGCATTTCATCGCCATAACGAAGATGATCTCCAGGGTCAGGTACCAGCCATGGGTCGTGAAACGCAGGAGTTTCATGAATCGAGGTGGATATCATGTTGATTGAAGCAACTGATAAGTGTGGAACATCGAGCGGTGGAATGGGGAAGGTATCCATTAACGAAGATTCTTTGAGAAGGCCTACACTGACGTTCTCATAACCCAGTAGGGTTTTAACGATGAACGGTATGTTGCCAGTATGGGTATCTGAGTTAACGAAGGTCAATTGGTTGACGGTGACTACCTTTCCTTGATGTGGGAAACGTACAACACAAAAAAGAGTCGACAAAACTACGTGCATGGAATCGATCCAGCTACGGCCAAGCAGAAGATTGTAATCGAGAGGAGCGTCAAAGACTTCCACTTCGACTTGGACCATTTTGCCTTATAACGTAATTGGAAATGAAGGAAGGACACTGTAGGGCTTAAAACTGGAGCCATTAAAGGATTTAAGAGTGCTCTGGGATTCAGACAAAGAGGGAGAGCCAATGGATTTCTAGCAGGTAAGAGACATGGCACACGTCGAGGCACTCTCATAGATAACGGTTCGACAAATGTTTTTGTCAGAGACAAACACTTTGAATTGGAACGCGAGTTGAGGGGGTAACCTTGGAATGTGATCTTCCAAGTCAAAAATTATTAAATTTGTGTCCGTTGAGTCGATTCCACCGATATCTTTCAACAGTGCCTTCCGTTGTGTGGGACAAATTTGAAGGACTTCAAGGGCTGACATCACAGAAAGTGCTTGGGCCAGATCTTCAACAATGTTGTAGTTCTGGGCAGCATGAGCATGAGCATTGAAAGGCGATTTTTGAATGACGCCCTTTGGGGGGGGTCGAAGAACTGTTTCAAGGCTCGATCGTTCGAGATGAAGAGGACCGTTGGTAGGTGGAGTCGTGGGAGAGGGTTGTACTAATGAAGGAGGTGGGTCATCAACCTTCTCTTTAGAGGGAGAATAATCTTTGGCTTGAGTGGTGAGTTCAATGTCGTTCTTCTTTGAATCACCAGTACACATCAATACATAGGATGTAGTAGAAGGGGAGGGTTGTTCATGAATGACCAATTGGGCCTATTGTTGAGATGGGAAGGGTTGGGACAAAACGGCCAGAGCAGGTGGTTTCGGGGCTCCTTGAAGGAACTTAGTGACCTCGGCGCATCGTGGAAAATCCTTTGTGTAGTGATCATCACCACAGATAAGACAAGGGTATCGAGGTTTGCACTTATCCCTATCTTCAACAAGTGAAGTTTTGGTTTTCTCTGCTTGTAAAGTATTTTTGTCCTCCTTATTCTTACCCTTTCCTTTTCTGGATTTGTTTTTACCGGCTAGGGTAGATTGAACTGCATTTACCTCAGAATTCTTACCGGTGGGAGGGGTAGGAGATGGAGCATTTTGAACATTAGAAGAAGCAGGTTTGGGGTTGGTGCTTGAGGAAGAATGTGGTTGGGCATGGAAAGTGCCAATCACACCGTCGACTACATGAGAGGCAGTTGGAGTAGTTGAAGTGGCGGAAGTGGAAGGACGAGGTGTGTCAGGGAGCAAGTCGTAAAGAGTGCCCATTTGTGAGTAAACAAGGTCAAGATATTGAGCATGACTTATGGCTTGTTCTTCTGTGACAACTCCACCCATGGCAATTTCACGTGCTATGTCGTTCACAAATGATTTCATGAACCACTATGCCAACAAATAATCAGGAAGTTTGAGTTTGATGAGACGTTGTCTCCTTCGCCATTCATGAATGTGATCGGATATATGAGTGGCTTTAGTTTGTTTGAAAGAACTCAAAATATCGATCCCCGTTTCATAACGGATCGGTAACTGGTAGTGGGTGAGAAAGGTCATAGCTAGGGTGTTGAAGTTGACAAAGAAACCTCGTGGTAATTCTATATACAACTTCGCAGCAGAACCCATGAGAGTTCTTTGAAAAAGACGCAAACGAATAGAGTCATCCATCAAAGAGTTGGATGAGCACTAGAGGTGAAAATTCATGACGTGATTGTTCGGGTCCTCTCCCGCTTTGCCATCAAATTTAGGGATGTCTGATGGTAGCTTGGTTGGTATAGCAGGCCATTGGGGAGAGTGACGAATTGGATCATTTAAAATCCTTGATAGATCTGGGAGATCGAAAGTGGCCAAGAAGGGTAGCTTTCGATTCACATGCGGGTACTGGTGGATTTGGGGAGGGAGCCCCATCGGAAAACCAGTGGGACCATAGGCAGTCTACATATAATGTTAAGACCTAGGAAGATTCGGTGGTGGTTGTGGAGGAAAGTAGCTCATGGGATTGTATCCTTGAATAGGGACGTGAGTTTGAGCATTCGAGCCCCAAATAGGATTGGACGTACTTGGATATGGTTGGCCTATACTAGGGGGTATAATAGATGCAGTTGGAAGATGTTTCCCCCCAGTCAATTAAAGATTATGTTGTATCAGATGATTCCAATACTAGGCCAAAGACGGAGGTATGTTTTGTCCGTAAGGTGGGGTCGGTGGAGGATGTCCTCCAATCGGGGGTTGTGTCCCAATTGGGGGTAGTGTTCCAATTGGGGGGTTTGTTCCAATTGAGATCTGTGTTCCAACAGGAATTTTCCCTACAAGGGGGGGGTTGAGTAAAACCTCCTTGGTGAAATTGTCCACCAACAGGAATCTAGTAATTTGGTGTGAATGACGGAATAGTCGCCACTAGGAGTAGTGTTTCCAGCAGAGGATAAGAAAGGTCCTCCAAAAGGGGGTTGAGGAAGTGTCGGAATGAAACCGGGAGGAGAGTGCCCGAAAGAAGAGAGACCACCAGGAGTTTTGGATGGGGTTTGCGTAGGAGTGGGAATAGAAGCATTCAATGCACAGTATCCAGGTGGAAGTGTCGGGGTGACACTGGGCGAGAGCGGTGTGCTGATGGGGGCTTGACTAGCCACTATAATCCTGGTGTGAATACTCGTAGTATCTGTGTATTGGACCATTTCTATCAGGATGGTCAAGATGTGGTCAGATTGCGAAACGCCCATACCAGGAAAATAATAGGCAATAGTAAACGGTACTATGTCTGGGTTAGAGGTGTCGGGGAACATAGGTGAGACGGTGATTTCAACGCCTGATCCTGCACCAAAAAGGTCCCGTCTAAAAATTCCCATAGACCAAAAAGGATCTTGGCCCTCAATTCCTGGAAAGGGTCCAATCAGTGATCCAGAAGACACAACAACTAATTCCCCGGAAGAATTCACTCGCATAATCTGTCTCTCAGAATCAGGGTGAAGTTGAAAGTCCTCTCGAGAATTAGTAATTCGGAAACATTCTAGAGAATCGGTTCTTTCCACTTGTGGAGTGGTAACGTCTTGAACTTCACTTTGTTGAGGAGATCCCTCAGGTGAGCTTGTAGGTAGGGGTTGAGAACCTTCCAGATGCTCTGAAGATAAAACCTGCATTCTACGTGAACAACATGGGGGATCTATCGTGAACGAGTTACAAACTTACGACGAAAGTATTATGGTCAACTTGGGTAAACAAACAACATGCGCTAGTAAACAAAATCTAGCAAACAATACCAAGCGAACAAGACCTTCTAATTCCAAAGTCACTAGTTGGTGATGAAATCCAACGTCACAACAATGAGACAAGAAGGGGCTGGGCTAGGGTGGAAAATTTATTCTAATGACCTGCTTAACGGACTTACCCCCTGGTGCAAGCTCCCACACATAATCGTGGGTATACCCTCCAAGGAGCCCGAGTGAGTTTGGCCAACATCGATTCTAGGTACCGTGAAGACTTGCCCCTTCACAGTCACCTAGTGTAAGACCCTAAGAAGATAGGCCACTAAGGTTACCACCGACAACAATAGAGCCTGGGGGGACAGTCAACAGTTCGATCCACATGCAAGGGTAGGGTAACTAGCCCAAAATCAACTCAAGATGCTTCAACTCATCATTGTGGGTAAACCTCCAAGCGACCCCCATAATACATGCAATCTCTACACCGATATCAACAAAGCAGGGTGAGTAACTCTGCCAATATCAATGCAACCTCGAGTTTTACCCTTGTGTGAGAAGGGCTTCCCAGGACAAAATGTTGTAAATGGAATTTGACAGTCCTTAACACAATATGCTATTGTGTGTTTTGTTCTTTGGAGAGTGTATCTCTCTGCCTATTCCAAAGCACTAGCCTAGCTAAATGTTGGTGTAATAGAGCCCTCGAAAAGAGTTACTAGTTAAATTTTAAAATTTGCGCAATGTTATTAATGGTTGTTGTTACTCAAGGGAAACAGAGATGAAACTAATGTTGTATGAGACTCTAACCCAACAATGCATAGATAGGAATGAAATATATCAATTTTCATTTGATGAATCCTATGTATGGGAGGGAAAGAGAAGTTTTTCGAAACAATATTGAACTATGATACACAATTTCCTTTAAAATGCAATTTCAACGAATCACACAATAATGACAATTCTCTATTGTTATTTTTCAATAATTTCAACAATTGATTTTCAATATTTTCAAAAATGAAAATGCTTTTGAAAGAAAGAATGTTTTTTACTTTTCAAAAAGGACCTACACCATGATGGTGAAAGTGAGGAAAACCAATAACTAATGAACAAGCAATAAACAAAATCCCAAACCAATCTTTCAATGTAAACAAAAATGACAAGTAGACAAAACTAGTATTTTCAATTGCATGAGAACAATAATCTTCCAAACAATGAGCAAATGAGAAAGACAAAGAATCCCAACTTTCAAACCAATTACCAGCTCTTAACTAAACAAGCACTCATATTCCAGGATCAGAGAGTATATCTTTGCCAAGAAAAGTCAAGAGATGAGAGTTGAAAAAAAGATGGACAGGAAGAGCCTTTGATTTCCAAAAACTGATCGTGCACAAAATCCGAAGACAAGAAAACATCAACCAATGGTCCAAGAAGTTCTTTTCAGACACCTATACTGATCTGGGTAGCTGAACATGCAAAAATCTTAAATCCAAAATTTTGAAAAGAGGGTTCGCAAGCTATCAGTGTTGCACAGTGCGAGAATGGGTCATTCTCATAGGCTAGCTTTGAGCAAAGTGTGAGAACCTCGCAGTGGACTTAAAATCAAAGTGTGAACTCAAGGGATTCTCGTAGGCCACTGTGGGGTTCAATGTGAGAATGCCTGAAACTAGGAAAATTTTTGGAGAAAGACAAAAAAAATGAAGGGACTTCTGGACCCAGAGGGTCTATCAGGGTGTCCTGAAGACTCAGAGATTGATAGAAATGGAGAAAGGTAAGGCAAGAGAAAATGGCCAAGGAAAAACACCAAAAACCACAAAAAAAAAGGGTTGCATCCCAAGTGGAGTCACCAATTTTGTTATCGTACTAATTAGTAGTTGTGGACACTAACAGATCTCCCTAGATCCACCTGGATCTAGAAAAAAACAGGATAGGACATGACTCTTTCCCTAAGTTATGACCATTGAATTAGCTAGTAAAGAGGAACAAGTGACATACCTTTGTATCGCTTCCTAAGGTCTCTGTTGCTCCCGCTTCGCTCCGGTGCTCTTGTGAGGTCAAGACCAAGACAACACAAACCAACCAAAGTGAAGATAGAAAAATATTTTCAATCGTCAACTTATGTGTATGATCAAGGAATTAAACAATAAAGTGAGAATGACTTTATGGGAAAAGGACATGCCGTTGTATCATATTAATCAAAAGTAGAATATACAACATGATCACCTTGATGTCGCAAGCTTCCTTTCAGTGACTCTTGGTTCCAACACACAC
>JZKD02S1679448.1:944957-956733 GCA_000966675.3 Picea glauca
ATTTTGAATCATCTTGTACTTGAACGTTTAAGTGGGGTAAAAGGAGGTTGCCCCCTCGAAGAGGCTTATTATCTGAAATTATCTCTTTTTCAAGGCGTTGAGTACTTTTCCTGAGATTTTTCTATGCTATATCTATGTTTGGTTCTTAACAGAAACCACCAACAATGTGGCAGAGTATGAAGCTCTGGTTCTGGGTTTAAGAGCCGCAAAGGAGATGGGGATAGAGGAGATAACAGTGTTTGGAGACACTGAAGTAATTATTCAGCAAGTCGGAAATGCTTATCAAGCCAAGCATCCTCAGCTCAGGAGCTACAAGAATGAGGTGTGGGACTCAATCGAAAATTTCTTCTCATCTTTCAACATCTCTTTTATTTCAAGGGAGAAAAATTCTTTGGCTAATTCCTTAGCCATTTCAGCGAGTCTATTCAGAATCCCTCTGCCGCCTAAGAAAAAATACAATGTTGAGATAAAATATAGGCCAGCTATACCGAACAATGTCAGATACTGGAAGGTATTCGAAGACAATCTTGAAATCAAGAATTTTCTTCATGCTGTCAACGAATTTTCTGAGTTGCACATCGACCAGGACCCGGACCTTGAAGGTCATCCCTGCCCTGAGGTATTTTCAAATAAAATTGCTAATCACCAGATTATTCAGCTGCCTAGAAATCACATTCTGAGGGGACTAGTCCCTTTAGAAAGATTGTTCGATGGGAATGATGTGGCAGTAAAAGGTAGGGTTTCAGATGAATATGTTGACACAGCTAAGTGCAACATTGGCACATCGAAGAAGCCTAAGTTTGTCAAGTTGTCAAGCAGTTTGACCAGAGAACAAAGGGTCGAATATACCGAGTTATTAAGAGAATTTGTTGATGTGTTTGCATGGACCTATGAAGACCTCAAGACATATGACACATTTGTCATTGAACACAAGATCCCACTGAAGGAAGAGGATAAACCATTTAGGCAAAAGCTAAGATAGATAAATCCCATGCTGCTGCCTGTCATGGAAAAAGAAGTGAGGAAGTCGTTAGATGCCCAAATCATTTTCCCCTTGAGATATTATGAATGGGTAGCCAATTTGGTCCCAGTAAGAAAGAAAAGTGGAGAAATCAGGCTCTGTGTTGATTTCAGGAACCTGAACAGGAGCTCAAAGAAAGACAATTATCTCCTTCCTAACATGGAACACATATTACAGAAGGTAACTGGTGCATCCAGGATATCCATGATTGATGGATTTTCTAGCTATAATCAGATATCGGTCATGTGAGAGGACAGAGAAAATACGACCTTCACCACTCCTTGGGGCACATTCATGTATGCCAAAATTCCCTTTGGATTGATGAATGCAGGAGCAACATTTCAGCGGGCCACAGATATAGCCTTCATTAGGGAGAAAGACCAGTTTGTGGTGATCTATATGGACGACATCACAGTTTTCTCCAGGTCTGATAAAGAGCACTTCTATCACTTAAGGAAAGTTTTCTCGAAATGCTGGAGGTTTGGTCTTTCCCTAAATCCTAATAAATCTCTATTTTCTATGAAGGAGGGGAGATTGTTAGGTCATATAGTATCAGCAAAAGGAGTAAGAATTGATCCCAGCAGAGTAGAGGCAATTCATACCCGATCACTTCCCAGGTCTAAGAAATAAGTCCATGCCTTCTTAGGAAAGATTAACTTTATGAGGAGGTTCGTCTCAAATTTTGTTGAACCGGTGAAGCATATCACAACCATGCTCAAAAAGGGTAATGAAATGAAATGGACTGCCGAACCCAAGGAATCTTTTGTCCAAATAAAAAGGACATTGACTGAGGCACCTGTGATGATCAGTCCTGACTATTCCAAAGACTTCCTGGTATTTTCTTTTGCTTATTTTGATACAGTAGCGGTGGTCTTATTGCAGAAAAATGAGGAAGCGCGAGAGAAACCCATTACCTTCTTAGGTAAAGCATTAAGGGATGCAAAAATCAGGTATGAGATCATGGAGAAGCAAGCCTATGCCTTGGTGAAATCTCTCAAAGATTTCAGAGTCTATGTCTTGCACTCAAAAGTAACTGCATGCATTCCTTCGGCCTCTGTGAAGGACATCCTTGTACAGCCCAACATAGATGGGAGAAGAGGTAAATGGATTGCTAAGATATTGGAGTTTGATCTGGAGATCAAGCCCACCAAGTTGGTTAAGGGGTAGGGTTTAGCTAAGCTACTGGCCGAATCCAATTATAGAGCCTTGGGGATTAGTCTGCTCAATACTTGCTCAGGAACTCAGCAAGATGATTCACCCAGCCAAGGTTCTCAGGACAACTTGCCACTAACAGAATATGCATGGTATCGAGACATCTTGTACTTTCTGTAGGAGTTGAGGCCCCCTGATGGAATGGGTAAAAGTAAGGCAAGATCTTTAAAACTCAAGGCAATCAAATATTGCCTCATTGACTGAATCTTGTACTGGAGAGACCCTCTAGGGATGTTACTGAAGTGTTTGAACCCACATGAATCCCATAAGGTTATATTTGAATTCCATAACAACCTTTGTGGAGGACATTATTTTTGGAATACCACAGCTCATAAAATTCTCAGCGCTGGGTACTACTAGCCCACCTTATTCACCAATGTTTGCAGAGAAACCAGAGCCTGCATCAAATGCCAGAAGTTCTCAGGAAAGTAGCAGCTTAGACCACTGCCACTGAAGCCCGTAGTAGTTTCGGCACCCTTTCAACAATGGGGACTAGACTCATCAGAGAAATCCATCCTCCCTCAAGCGGCCAACACAGATAGATCCTTACTGGGACAGACTATTTCACCAAGCGGATAGAAGTTGCCCCCACTAGAAGTGCATCACACAAAGTAATTATCATCATCCTAGAGGATATCATAGCCAGATTCGGTTGTCCCAGCAACATTGTCACTGATAATGCTGCTTCATTCAAATCCGAGCCTCTGATTAAGTTCTGTGAGCAGTTCAAGATCTCACTAATTCATTCCACCCCCTATTATCCTCAAGGAAATGGGTTGGTAGAATCTTCCAATAAAAGCCTAATCAATCTCATTAAAAGATTATTGGAGGACAATAAGAGGGCTTGGGATTCAAAGCTCAAATTTTCCCTATGGGCCGATCGAGTGACAATGAAGAAGTCCCTGGGCACCTCGCCTTTTCAGCTGGCCTATGGAACATAGGAGGTTTTTCCCACTCATTTCACCTTACCTGTAGAGAATTTCTTTCAAGATTATGAAGGAGAGCCAGATCATATGGTCAGAAGGATTCATCAGATGGTGGAAGTACAATAGATCAGGGAACAGGTGATGGGCGTAGTTCATAGTCATCAACAGAAGGTCAAATAGGCTTTTGATAGGAAGGTCAAGAAGAAGGAGTTCGATATCGGGGATTTGGTGCTTAAGTGGGATGCACCTCGACAAGATAAGGGCAAACACAGCAAGTTTGATGCCCTATGGATTGGGCCTTTCAAAATCTCTGAGGTCTTCTCAAATAACACATACAGGTTACAGGATTTGAAGGGTGAAGAGGTTTTCAACAGCCCAATAAATGGGCATTTTCTAAAAAAATGTTTTGTTTGAGCCTTAGATGGCTCCTTTGTTTGTAAATATTATTCTTTTGGTTCTTTGTTTATTTTTATTTTTTAGCTTAGTAAATGACTCCATAGCCCAATAGCAGGGCACTGAAGCTGCAAAATGAGTTCTTAGAGCATCGCAAGGATGAATCTATCCCCCATGGAGCCTAATGTTAGCACAAATTCTTGCAAGGGGGCGTTTTGTTTTCAACGGCAAGGATTCATCGACAGAGTAGAGAAACAGTTGGAGGGTAATTACAATCAACCAAATCACGCCAAGTATAGCACAGAAGTTTTTAGAGAAGAAAACGGTTGGAATTCTCCATGGGGCACTTGCAAAGTTATGAGGGTCATTGATCGCAATTAGTTTAAGCGTGGGATTACTTCTTGAACTCGGGTTTCATGAGTTCGGAGGGCAGACCATATAATTTGGTTGCGCGAGATCGCGAAACATGAGAATTGTGGAAAGGAAAGGAGTCATCGCGTCTCGGGACTTTGCAAGGGAAGAATGCCAAAGTTCAACACTCCGACTCATGAGATTGTGAGTTACAAGAAGTTTCCAAAGGGAAGTCAACCATTGCTGACCATCGCATCTCAAGACTTCACAAGCAAAGACACGTGGTGTGCGATTGGGCCATGTCACCTCTTCGCGCATCGTGACTTTGAAGCATGAGGACCAGCCTCCTCCCAGCTGCGAGACGTCAAGTGCCAAAGGCATCCAAGACCCGGGCCCCACAATCTCACTAAAATGATCCAGGCCTTCCATCCAGGAGGAGCATGTGGCGCGCAATCAGGCTCTGTCGCAGCTTCGTCCATCGCGAATTTGAAACACTTTTTCTCTGTAGCTAGGATCCCCGAAACACAAAGTGCCGAAGGTGCCCAGTGTCACAACTTCAGACTTCAAAATTTTGAAATGTAGGGGCCTCCCCCCTCCCATTCGAGATACGCAAGATGTGAGAATGCCTTGGGTGCGGGCCCACAGTCACAGTGCAAGGTCGTATGGGTTTGAGTCACCAAGGGTCCTGAATGCTAGAATGAGGGAATTTCTCGAAAAGAGGAGGATCGAAGCGCCTTAGAAAAAGGCTCCAGGTCATGACCATGGGGTACCACGATGGAAGCCAGCCTCCCAAGCTCAGAAAGTGAGCGCATGGTCATTTCGTGTGCTCAAAGTTTCGGTCGCTCGCCATAGAAGGGAGCGATTAATGAAAAGTAGGTCGGTAGCTGAAAATTTAGTTCTAGCCATGAATGTGAGGCATGGAGGTTCTGGCAGGCAGTCTGCCCAAGACTGTCCGGTGTGTAGGTTGATCTGAAAGGCCCATGATGACCTGATGTTCTCGTCTGACCAAAGAACCTACACATGATAGGTTGGAATTTAATGGCTTAGCTACCCCCTTGCAAGAGCCATGCATAGTTAAGGTGGCATTTGACGAAGGATTTCCATCCAAGTTTGACTTAAGGGACACCACGCCTTGGAGGTCTAAGCATGCCTCTGTTGGGTGAATTTTTCTGAGTATATGTACTCAGTTTTTGTATTTTTGAAGGTATCGATGGTTGAGCTAGGCTCCCTATTGTAAAGTTTTAACGAAGCATTGGTTGCTCTGGTTATGTATTGGCACTTGAGACTTCTTGCCTTATGAATGTCAGCTTCTTTCCATCTCTTTGTTTACACTGTGTTAGAACAGCTCGGAATTGGAGGATCCAGTCGAGTTGCGTTGTTATAGGATGATGTAGGTTGGATCACTGTAATAGTCACATTGTTTTTGATCAGTTCTTGTATTTTCTCAACGCTGAATGATTTGGAATTAGAGGATCCAGTCAAGTCACCTTTCAGTTCCCCAAAACTCTGAACCAAGAGGATCTTGTATTTTGAGTTTTTCCTCCTCAAGATGCTGAAAGGCCTGATGCCCAAAGCAGTCTTGCTCACTCATCTCACTAAGTCTTCCATCTGCTCATTTTATTATCAACTCACTGACTGAAGTTAGATCAAGACCTCCTTTGTTTTTCTACATACCAAGCTCAGTTTTCTGAGTTAGAGAAATATCTTCTTGAGTCTCTATCTATTCGATCACCCCATTAAATTATTCGTGACATAAGCTGATGGACATCAGGCTCTGCTCCTACTGCAATCCAAGAGTGACTTCCAATGCCAACAGACGTATTCTTCCGCTTGATGATTTGTCCATGATCTATCTTCCTTGCTAATATGTCATCCTCGATATTCTCATTCAACGCATAGATTTACCTTACTTGGCTCCTTATTTTCTTCTTCTTTGACCACTTCAACCCAATATCAATCAACGTGCCTTCCATGCATTTTGTATTTCTCCTTTCTTCCTTAATCTTCTCTTTATTCCATAACCAAGGGTCAATAGGCCCCCAAAACTCACCTGTGACTCATCCCGTGGCATTGGAGGTCTGAACCTTCTGTTTCTCTTCGTCTTTAGACTACATGAAGCAGTCTGTGCTCTCTATTTTGTTCCTCCCTTCCTTGTGCAAACTATCTTTTTTGTGTCTGGTACCCAGTTTCAACTGCACCTGGTACCTACAACCTTCTTCTTATTCTTTTACTGAGAGCTACAAGGCAGCTGGTTGTCATAGTACAATTTCAACTGGCTCCCATTTACCAAACCTTCCTTCCATTCTCTCTTCAAAGTATTCAACTGCGCAGATCCTCCTTCTGTAACATAGGCAACCTCATATGGCCCAAGCCAATGTGTCTTGAACTTCCCTGGATGCTTCAAGAAATTGTTGTCATATACCAATACCAGATCTCCTTTCTTAAAGGCTTTCTTCTTGATATGTCTGTCATGGTAGGCCTTTTCTCGTTCCTTCTATACCTGCTGGTGAAATCCTGCAATGAATCTGTCTTCTTCCAGTTCTACCAACTGCAAAAATCTGTCTTATACAACACCCATGTCATCCATATCTATAAATGTTGCAATTCTTAAGCTAGGAACTAAATATTCCATAGGTACAACTGCTTCTAGACCATAAACCAACTTAAAGGGAGTCTGCATTGTTATCATCTTGCAAGTGGTTCTATAGGCCCATAATACTATTGGTACTCTCAAATCCCAATCATCTTTTTTTACACTTCAAATCTTCGTCAGCGTTGTCTCCAAGATCTTATTGAAAGCTTCGACGGTACCATTCACTTGCGGATGGTATGGAGTGATTTTCTGATGGTGGACTTCAAATTCTTGAGTCAAGGCTTCAATAGTATTATTAATAAAATGTGTACCTTGATCACTCATAAGGATCTTCAGGCATCCAAATCTGGTTATGATATCATCAAATATGAATCGTGCAGCTGTAGTTGCACTACAGTCCTTGACTTATCTTACTTATAGTTTCAAGGGGATCTTCATCTCTCCCCTGGGCCCTTTAATTCCCTTCATGTCGGTAAACTTGGTTGGAAACAAGTCATGATACTCATGCAGTAGTTATGTGATCTTGTCAATAATGGCATCATCCCAATAATCTCCAACGTTTGCGAGCTTAGGTGCTTGCTCTGTTCCAATATTAACTTTCTTGATTTTGATTGGTTGTCCAATAAAAGGTAGTTCGACTCCTAGTCCTTCTACGTCTCTATGTCCTTCTGTCTCTACGATGTTCACATTTCTAGGATCATCGTCTTCATCAGCATTGATATTGTAACAACCTTGCAATTTTTGAAGTGGTGCAGTCCATTCATCTTCTTCTTGATCCAAAGGGAGGTTAGGTTCCTCCACAAAGACTTTATGTCTTAGAACTTGTAAACCTTGATCTACTGAGGGGTACTGAATTTCAAATAAAAATGTAGCTGCAAATTTATGAGCCATGTCGTACCAATCTGAGGTGGTGAGGCGTAGTTCTTCTTGAAGATACCAATTAATAGGCGTTGTGTCCAAAGTGTTGATTAATTTATGCACCCAATGCTATTGAGGGATGTTGCTCTAGGTCTCCTCACAACTTTTCACATGGTCCTTCAAACAGCTCTCACCTGTGTATTGAACTTCGCACCCTTCGACTTGTTCTGAAAAGATCACTGTCATCAAAGTGTGACATTTCACCCAGTCTGCATTGTCTTCTTATGGGTCCCCCGCCATCTTGTTGGTGTTTCTTTTAAAGCTTCATCTAGTGCCAAAAGTCATTGTTGTACTAGTACAATTTCTTCAAATTTTGATAAGAATGTTTCTAAATGATTTAAACCATCAAATGTGGGCAGATTGCTTACTTTTGTGCCAATCAAGCGAACTTACCTGGTCAATCTAGCACACCTTCTCACAGAAACTTCATACATTTTGTTCTACCAGTTCTCTAGTGCTTCTTCTGAATCTGAGGAGCATGCGTTGTCACTTCACCAGCTTAAGTTCCCATTTGTTGTAGGATTAATGTAATCTTTTTTTCTTGTTGTCAATTTATATATGTTCTCTAATTCATAAGCATGGTCTTCTTCTCTGATGGGTTATGTGTATTTGTGACCTTCATTAAGATTCATAGGTCCAATGACCCTAAGGCTATCACCTTCAAATTCCATTCTTATTTTCTTTAAGTCAACAACATTAGAATTATTGAAAGCCCAATCAATTCCTAACAACGCAGGATAAGGATAGCTATCATCAACTATCTCAATCACCTTGAAATCCGCAAATGTCCTGATCTCGTCGATGTACACAAGGACATGCTCCATTCTTCGAAAGGGGCTTACTACCTGCTAATTAGCCATCCTAAGCCTGATAGGGGAATAAATTAACTTAGGTTTTCCCATCAGTGCCCAGGTATTCTTTGTCATAACATTGACTTATAATCCTAAGTCAAAGACCACATAATCTATGTCATAATCTTCATTCCGAGCATTAAGGTGTAGTTCCTTATTTGTCCTTCTCTTTTTAAATACTTGATGTACTGTGTAAGGTAGCTAGAGAGGTAGTGGGGGGGAGCAGAGGGCCCGTAGTGATAATAGTGGAGGTAATTCAATGTAAGGTGGACTAGGTCCACTATATTATTAAATAAGGCCCACTATGGTAGTTAGATATAATAAATGGGTAGTTAGATATAATAAATGTAAGAGGACTTCTTAGAAGGTTCTACTTCTAGAAGATTCCTCCTCTAGAATGTAGCACTATATAAAGGTGTTTAAGAAATGTAATGGGATATGAAGAGAAGTATTGTATTTGGAGCTGAAGCTCATTAGGAGGATTCCCCCTCGAAGAGGCAAGTGAATAGGAGAGGATCTCTTTCATAATAGCATCCATTGTATGGTGTTGCCCTACCTCAAGGGTTTGGTAATAATAAAGTGTGGTTCTTCTATCTTGCTATGTGGATCGATTGTGTATTCAATATTTTTGGTGATTATATTTTTAGATATATTTTGGTTCTTTACAAGTGGTATCAAAGGACTTTCCTTGGCAGACATTGTGGGAAAATATTTTTTATTTTTGCAGATTTGTTTTTTGGAGAAGAAAAAAGAGGGTCGCGACATTCCATAAATTTTCATATATTTCTGCGAAAAAATTATAGAAACAACTTGTAGATATGATTTTCTCTCATAAAAATATGCAATTTGAAAAAAACAATCATCTGAAATGGAGTCCAAGAAGTCAAGATATTGAAGTTTTAAAATCTGCAATTTTTCAGGGTTTTTTCCGCGTACGGCGACGCGATTTTTTTTATTTTTGGAGCGGATGGAGGCCGAATTTGCCCAAAAAAATTACATATCTGAGTTTCTCTTACAATTGCACCCAATTTCAAAAAAAAAAATCAACTGAAATGGAGTCCAAGAAGTGAAGTTATGAGCATTTTAAATTTAACATTTTTTACGGTTTTTCCAGAAAAAAACCGTGATTTTCTATCGGAACTTATTGTTCTATTTTTTTGGTTTTTTCATGACGGCTATGGGACCAAAGAGTTAATAGGGTGTTCAAATGGCTATTTTCTCTCAAAACCCTCAAAAAAATTCTACAAATTACTGAAGCATTCAAATCTCAATTATATTACACATTGGATGCTAGATTGCATGACCTTGTAGATGGTCTCAATGATAGTTTTCGTAGTATTCAAGATTCATTGGATAGAATGCATGAGATATTTCTTATGGCAGACATCAAGGATGAATATAATCAAAAAATATATGCTTGGTATGATTTTGAGGCTGATTGTGATGATTGGTATATGGATAGTTATCCTTTTTGGGATGACAACCACTTTCATATTTTATTTGATGACTCTAATCCACCTTCTGTAGAGAGCATCAATGTGAAAAATTGAGAGCCAATGATTATTACCAATGTCCATCCTGCATATTCTATAGTGGTATTAGTCCTTCCAGATTCTACTACGAACCTTTTCCACTATGTGGATGGATCTTCTTATTTGGATCCACATGACAGGTGTCAGTCTTTGGAGCATCATTTTGAGTTGGTTATTGGGTTCCAAAATCTTCCATGGGGAGTTCACGTGAGCACTTGGACATGGGACCCGGGCTTACAATGGTGGTTGGACTACTTCAACATGGTGTCTTTCCTTTCTACATGGGACCTTGGTTCTCCAGTTTTTTTCAGCATTATGGTCCACAATTATCCATGCAACCCTGGTATATGGTTGTACATCAAGCATTGAGGACAACACTTTCATAAGGGGGATGGAATGCAAGGTATCTAGAGAGGTAATAAAGAGGCCCAGAAGGCCCATATTGATAATAGTGGAGGTCATTCAATGTAAGGTGGACTAGGTCCACTATATTATTGAATAAGGTCCACTATGGTAGTTAGATATAATAAATGTAAGAGGACTTCTTAGAAGGTTTTACTTCTAGAAGATTCCTCCTCTAGAATGTTCTTAGGTGATGGTATAACTATATAAAGAGGTTCAAGCAATGTAATGGGACATGAAATGAAGTATTTTATTTGGAGAGGTATCTCAATAGGAGGATGCCCCCTCGAAGAGGTAAGTGAACAGAAGAGGATCCATTCCATAATATGATCCATTGTATGGTGTTGTCCTACCTCAAGGGTTTGGTAATAATAAACTGTGGTTTTTTTTATATTGTTTTGTGGATCTATTGTATTCAGTATTTTTGGGGATTATATTTGTAGATCTATTCAGGTTCTTAAAAAGTGGTATCAGAGCACTTTCCTTGGAAAACATTATGGGCAAATATTTTTTATTTTTGCAGATTTTTTTTCAGAGAAGAAAAATGAGGGCCGCGACATTCCATAATTTTTTGGTATATTTCTGTGAAAAAATTGCAGAAATTGGTTTTATATCTGATTTCCTCTCAGAAAACACCCAATTTGAAAAAAACAATCGTCTAAAACGAAGTTTGGGAAGTCAAGATATTGAAGTTTTAAAATTTGCAAATTTTCAGGGTTTTTCCGGGGACGACAGCGTGATTATTTTTTTTATTTCTATAGCATCTGGAAACCAAATTTGCCAAAACAAATTACAAATATGAGTCCCTCTCACAATTTCACCCAATTTCAAAGAACAAATCGGACAAAACAAAGCCCGGGAAGTGAAGTTATGAGAATTTTAAATTCAGTAGTTTTTCAAGGTTTTTCCAGAAAACGTCGCAATTTTCTGCAGTAATTTATTGTTCTATTTTTTGGGTTTTTTTGTGACGACAGCGAGACTGCAGAATTCATAAATTTTTATAGGGTGATCATATGGTTATTTCTTCTCAAAACATCAAATAAATTCTACAGATTTCTGAAGCATTCAAATCCCAATTGTTTGACACATTGAATGGCAGATTGGATGGCTTTGTAGATGGCCTCAATGATAGTTTTCGTAGTATTCAATATTATTTGGATAAAATGAAGAAGTGGTTTCTTATGGAGGACCTAAGGGATGAATATAATCAAACAATATATGTTTTGTATGATTTTGAGGCCGATTGTGATGATTGGTATATGGACAGTTGTCGTTTCTGGGATGACAACCACTTCCATATTTTATTTGATGACTCTACTCCACCTTCTGTAGAGAACATCAATGTACCACATCAGGAGCTAGGTACCAATGTCCAGCATGCATATTCTACAATGGTATCGTTTCTTCTAGATTCATCTTTGATCATCTCCCATTATGTGGATGGATATTCTTATTTGGATCCACATGATAGGTGTTAGTAATGGGAGCATCATTTTCAGTTGGTTATTGGGTGTCAATATCTTTCATGTGGGGTTCACATGAGAATTTGGACATGGGACCCTGGTCTACAATGGCGG
>JZKD02S1679448.1:964174-986564 GCA_000966675.3 Picea glauca
TATAGTTGATGATGTTGGTACATATTGATGATTCATAGTTGATGAGTAGTTGAAACATGATTGGTACATACTTGGTACATGGTTGGATGCACTTGTTTATGGTACAGGTTGATTAAAGGTTGAGGTACAGGTTGATGCATGGTTGATGCATGGTTCAGATTTATTGGTACAGGTTTACAGTGGCATATCTCATAGTGATAGTGTGACAGTGGTTCCATTATTCTACTTCTACTTCAGGATGGCAGGACGAGGCAAGGACAGGTGGTTGTAGCCACCTTCCGGTTGTAGATGGAGAACATTGGGGATTGTAGCCTCCTTCTGGTTGTAGCCAGAGAATTGGAGAGTTGGAGCTTCCCTTAGGTTGTAGCCTGAGAAACTAAGGGGTTGGAGCCTCCTTCCAGTTGCAGCTGGAAAACAAAGGAAGTTGGTGGTTCCAATGAATGTAATTCTTCAAGACATATAAGAAAAAGAATTATGTGGTTTTCTCTCGATTTGGGTTTCCACGTAAAACACTAGTGTATTGTGTATGTGTGTAATTATTTATTTCTTACTGCTCATTAATGGATAATAATTCTACATTGATATAACATTTGAAGAAAAAGGATTATAATTACGCTATTACTGATTCACCCCCCCTCTCAGTAATCCAATAGGAGCCTCCTTCCCATTGTAGCTGGAGAAATAGGAAGTTGGTGCTTCCAATGAATGTACTCTTTGATAAATAAGAAAATCATTATGTGGTTTTTTCCCGCATTGTGTTTCCACATAAAATTATGGTGTAATGTGTTTATGTGATGTCTATGCATTGAATTATGGTGTTTTGAATGCTCATGATATTTATTGGAGGTTTTATATTGTTATTAAAAGTATTAATTGTTCTCATGCTGATTCAATCCCCATCTCAGTATTCCAACACCAACCTGTTGGAGACACTGATCCCCTCACTTGAGCACCAAATCAAAAATATATGTGTATACACCAATCCAATATATTCATAAACGGAGTACTTATGACTTCACTTGCATGATTCATTCCAAAAAAATTCCTTCAAACCCTAGTCACATGTAGCCTTCATGCCCTAGTGAGCCCTGTAGCATCATTCCCAGAATATGACCCCGTACTATAGCATCACAACCTCAAAACATTGCACATTGCAGCATCATAACCTTAAAAAAACACACACTACAACATCACGGACCTCCATTCCTTTATAGTGCACCTTAAGAATAATAAAATCCTAAGAAGAATTCTCTTGCACACTTTTATATCCCAAAAAGACACCCCATCTCCTTTATCTCACCTTAAATCACTTATGCACACCTCATACTTGATCTCTTTCTTGGTTGCACTACAAATGATCTGGGTTATTTTTGGAACGAAATGAAAGCAAAGATATTCCAATGAAATACTCATGAAAATTGCCAGAAATAGAGAAATGCAACAATACTTGATTTCTATTAATGAAAGAATTGTAAAGAGACTGTAAAAATGCAAAGTGCAAGACTCGCTAGAATGGTGGCATCTTTATCTCTAAGAAGAGATGTGACGGCTACGCTCATTCGCAAGAAGATGATTGCAATGAGGCTTTGAATGCATTTTTATGATAAAAATGAATTCCAAAACAATATACATCCAAAAAACTAACCTTAGGAGATGAAACGCCAAAAGTCATGTGGGCCCCATTTGGGTAAGTTAGTACATTAACTTCCCGGGGTCGTAACTTTTGCATACGATCTTCGTTTTAGGCGTGTGATAGCCCGTTGGAAATGTCTTTTTGAGAACTATGCATTACGTCGTCAAACTTTGTCTCCGTTTGTAAATGTGTTCAACCTTCACAGAATAGATCTAGCTAAACAATAATACACACATTTGCAAAGAGAATTGAGAAAGAAGAAGCAAGATAGAAAGAATGGAAGAATTCTCATTAACCGTATTCCACATTTAAAGAGTGAATAATTTACAATAGATATAGGATACATGAGTAACTAATGAGCCATAGTGGTGGTCTATATTGATCTAGACACACACCAGCAGTTACAAGAGTAAACTGCCACCTAGTCTAGTCTCTCAAGCAGTTACGGGAGTGAACTACCACCTAGATGAGTTAACTAGTCAACTAGTCTTCAGTTAACTGACTGAACAAAGAGTAGTGAGTTGGTGATGATTCCAATGTTGCATGGTGACAAAACCAATGCAACATCGAAACTCAACTCAACTAGTCAAACTAAAGTGTCAACTGAAAGAGAATATTCTCCAGGTGGAATATTCTCCCCTAAAATATAGGAGACTGGATAATGACTATTTATGACTAATAAAAAAGGAATAACCTTAGGAAAAATAAATCCTAGGTGTGTGTGAAATAACTCCAACACCCCCCCTGAACATCAGTATGGTGAAAATAAAGAATGGGTCCCGGCTACGAGGCCATGTTAAGTACCCAAATACAAAAGATACACTGAACTAAACGAGGAAAGAGGGAAAACCTTATGGGAACAAAACCCCCCCTCAAATTACAATGCATAAAATAAAAAATGATAAGTAACAAAAGGCAATTGCTAAGCAACCATGTCCTTCATGCCAAGAAGACCTCGCAACTATGCAAGTTTGTGCTCTTTGAAGATTTTGTTGAAGATGTAGATGTATGCATGGATCTGATGAATTATATGCATCATTGATATTTCCACACACATCCACTTTATCTTCTTGTAATGAATAATATCCAAATAAATTTTGTATGAAATTTTGAAAACCGTATGGCCATTTCCAGAAAAATGCTGAAATTTTGTTGATTTTGAAATGATCATAACTTCAGTTCCTGGACTCCGTTTCGGCCGATTTATTTTTTGAAATTGGATATTTTCCCAAGAGGAATTCAAATATCCAATTTGTTTCTGCAAATGTTTCTCACAAAATATCATAATGGCGTCTAATGTGCGTGGATCACTTTTTGTCTCTTGAGATGCATGCATGGTGCATGCAATAGTGTCTGCATGTGACTCCTGAGATGCATGCCATATAACTTCCACATGAATTTCAGAAAATAAATCTGAAATGGAGTAGACATCATCTTCAATTATTGGAATACAAATTTGTTCAAATACTTGTGTAGAAGGTTCTTCAAATTGAAATGATTTATCTTTCAGTGGCTTTTCTATATTCTCTATCTTGTCAACATTTTGCATGAATTCTTCCTTATTTCCAAATAAAACCTTAAATCTTCTCCATAAATTATTTGGAGTGAATTCTTGTGAGTCATCATACACTTGATGGAGAATTCTGGGAGAAATAAAATAGAGGATACATCCTATAGCCATATCTTGTCTATTGAGAAAGTCATTTTTCTCATCAACAGAATCAGGCTCTACTTCCATTTCCATAGTTATTTGGTACAAGCCTCTACATCTGAGCATAAGCAGAATTTTTGGCTTCCATTCCAAATAGTTATGAGGCGTGAGAAGTATTTCTGGTGAATAATCCATCTTTTTGTTGTCTTCAATCTTTTGTCCCTGCAAAAAAATTGGTGTAGTTTTTACCTAGCAGTCCATCAGCTCTGATACCATGTAAATGTGTTGAACCTACACATAATAGATCTAGCTAAACAATAATACACACATTTGCAAAGAGAATTGAGAAAGAAGAAGCAAGATAGAAAGAATGGAATAATTTTCATTAACCGTATTCCACACTCAAAGAGTGAATAATTTACAATAGATATAGGATACATGAGTAACTAATGAGCCATAGTGGTGGTCTAGATTGATCTGGACACACACCAGCAGTTACAAGAGTAAACTGCCACCTAGTCTAGTCTATTAGGCAGTTACGGGAGTGAACTAACACCTAGCTGAGTTAACTAGTCAACTAGTCTTCAGTTAACTGACTGAACAAAGAGTAGTGAGTTGGTGATGATCCCAATGTTGCATGGTGAAAAAACCAATGAAACATCTAAACTCAACTCAACTAGTCAAACTAAAGTGTCAACTGAAAGAGAATATTCTCCAGGTGGAATATTCTCCCCTAAAATATAGGAGACTGGATAATGACTAATTATGACTAATAAACAAGGAATAACCTTAGGAAAAATAAATCCTTGGTGTGTGTGAAGTAACTTCAAAACCGTTTTTAGTTTGACTGTGACACGCCAAAAAATCATTGTTTAAGGCCCCAAAATGGCCCTGGAAGTACAAATAGATGTGTTGGCATGAAAACTTCCAAAATAATCCAGTTGGATTAGGTGGGAGGCCACCAATATCCACCTAAAATATGTGTAGAGATTTAGACATCCCCGTAAGTGTAGAACCCACAATTACAAAGAAGTATAGAAGAACATGTTGAACTAAAAACTGACAAGAGGAGCCAGTTGGAATAGGTGGGTGGCCACCAATATCCACCTAGATCAGTCCTCCCCCCTTAGGAAGAAATGGTCTCAATTACGTTGAGTTCCCAGTGAAGAGGGGAAAGTGTTTTCTAGAATCTGAATCTTCGTGAGTCGTGTGCCTTGTTGGATAAGTTGTGTTGCTTGGTCTGTGGAATTCTATAACAAACCTATTGTTGGCGGGGTTGAATCTATTCCACCAACTTGTTGTCTTTGGGTTTGACAAGGCCTCGAGTAGGAACCATTGTAGGTGAAGAACCAATATATTCTTTCTCTTTGACAATTTGTTTTTGTTGGATAGAAGGTGTTGAGGCTACAATGGTTATAGTGGTCTTCTTTACATCCTTTGAACATACTATGAAGATGATGAATTTTGTAGTATGAGATATTACCTTGCGGCACTGTTTTGGTGGAATAGTAGTCATTACTACCTCTGGTATCCTATAGCGCTGACCTCCCAGGGTAATAATGACACTATGGGGTCTAGACTCATAGAAAACATGATGTTTCCACATATATGATTGGCCCAAAACAACATCACAGACATCAATAAGGGAAACATCACACACTACCTCATCCTTGAAGTGTTGGATGCCATAGGACAGGTGACACTACTGGATGACACGGAGATTTCATCCCTGGTGAAGCCACCTGATGTTGTATGGTTGTGGGTGTGGTGTTGTTGATAACACTAATTGTTTGATGACCTTACATGAGATGAGGTTTTTCTGGATGTCATTATCAACAATGAAATGCAACGGGGTCCCCTTCACTCACATATATGAATGGAACATGAGCTCCCCCTCTTTAGCATCTACTGGTTCTTCTGGTTGAATTCTTGTGGTCGCGACAGTAGTAGTGGGGTATGTGTCGATGATCTATCTATTTTCAATCTTTTTTCTGGATCTGATTCTGAATCAAGGTTAGGCTTTGTGTATTTGACCTCGGCCACCAATGAATTTTTTGAGCGACATTCATCAGTGTTGTGCCAAGGGATTTTGTTGAAGTCACACCACTTCCCAGTGTCATTCTTAATATTTCCTTTACCCTTCTTGTAATGTGTCTTGGACTGGTTGTCTAGAGGCTATTAGTTAGGGTCCTCTTTACCATACTTTGGTTGTTGCATATTTTCATAGATGAATTCCCATTTGTTCTGGTGCCTAAATTTCTACTCGATTTTGACAACATATCGATAGGCATCTCCCAATGATGAGATGTTTAGGAAATCCATTTCGGTTTGAATGTACCTATGCAGAGCCCCACGGTATTTCAAAACTAGATGTCGCTTGGAGTCTTTGATACCCATATTTGTGCACAAGGTATGGAAAGTATTTTTGAACTCTGGCATTGTTTGGCTCTTCTCTTGCCATGATGTGGTCCATCTCATGTACCGGTCTTCATAGTTATCAACAAGGTAGTATTATTCCTTGACCACATCCAAAAAAAAAATCCCAAGTGGGATCAGCCCCATATATTCTAGATTCCTTTGTGGAACTTTTCTCCTAGTAAGTTTCCCACCAATGTTTGACATGGGGGAGAGCCTTGAGGAGTGTGAAGGTGATATTTTCCCTGTCGAAAAAATTGTGAACAGAGAAATAACCTTTTAATAGATTTAACCATTTTTCTAAGGAATCTACATCTATCTGACCTTCAAATATGGGAATATAAAAAATAAATTGTACCTTGAAGGGAGAGGTTCCTCCAAAATTACCGCTTGATGAAGATGTGTCTATTACTATCGACAGGCGTTGAAGGATGTGTGCAAAATTCTCCATCATTTCGTCCCTCTGTCGCACGTTAATAGAATCTTCTGCTCTGTCATTTTTCTTTTCTTCCACCCTCGAGGGTTTCTTGGGCGTGTGAGAGTGATTTTCCTCAAGAGAGACAAGCTCGAGACCCAACTGGCTATACTAGGACCTCGTCAGGGACATTCGTTGAAAAATGATCAAGAGCATCTTGCTTTGATACCATTGATTCGGGTTGTTTTCAGAATGAAATGAAAGAAGATATATTCCAATAAAATACTCATGAAAATTTCCAGAAACAGAGAAATACAATAATACTTGATTTCTATTAATGAAATAATTGTAAAGAGACTGTAAAAATACAGAGTTCAAGACTTGCTAGAATGGTGGCAGCTTTATCTCTGAGAAGATATGTGATGGCTACACTCATTCACAAGAAGATGATTACAATGAGGCTCTGAAGGCATTTTTATAATAAACATGAATGTAAAAACCCTAAACATCCAAAAACCTAACCCAAGGAGATGAAACACCAAAAGTCATGTGCACCCCGTTTGGGTAAGTTTGTACATTAACTTCCCGAGGTCGTAAATTTTTCATACCATCTTTTTTTTAGGTGCGTGATAGCCCATTGGAAAGGTATTTTCAAGAAATACACATTATGCCATCAAACTCTGACTTTGTCTACATTTTGACTATGGCAGGCCAAAAAAACATTTTTTAGGGCCCCAAAACGGCCCTGGAAGTACAGAAAGATGCGTTGACATAAAAACTTCCAAAATAATCCAGTTGGATTAAGTGGGAAGCCACCAGTCTCCAACTTGAATATGTGTAGGGATTCATACATCCCCAGAAGTGTAGAACCCACAATTACAAAGAAATACAGAAGAACGTGTTGAACTAAAAATTGATAAGAGGAGTCAGTTGGAATAGGTGGGTAGCCACCAATATCCACCTGGATCAACAAATGCACACATCTATCCTATATTTATAGTAATTATGTCCTCACTTTCAAGGCCCACCTATAAAGACTAGCCAAGAAGACCTAAATTTTCTTCCTGGGTTGTTAGAATAAAAAATGCATATCTCCTCATTCTTAGGGAGTTAGAGGGAATTCCATATACTGTTGGAAAAGCCTCTGAATAATCTTTCCAACCATATAAACTATTCTCCCATTCGAGCTAGGTATATAAGGTAAAAATTCATTCAAAGATAGGGTATCCAAAATGAGCATCAATAATCCAAAAACAACATTTCCAACAATCTCCATCTTGCAATATTTATCTTGCACATGTATAGTCTCCCCTTGCCTTTGACATCAATGACAAAAATATTTCCAACAATTTCCACTGCCAAAGGTAATGAATGTGAATTTTATATACTTTACGTAGAAACATAAGGTTTGGAGTGTCGCAATGGATTTGGATTTTAGTTACTATATGAGTTTTTCTATTATGTGATGAGTTCATGTGGAATTTGTTTTTTCTTATTAAGGTTTATATATTTTCATGACGAAAAAATATTATAATTTTATGGTTTTTATCAAATAAAATGGGAAAAAGAGTAGTACTCAATTCTTCAAGTAGTATGGTTATTAAATATGCATGTAAGTTTACTATAATATATCAATTGGATTTATCTTGAGCATATGTGCGATGGAGTGTTATATTCTCTACTCGGGTTCTATTCTTGTAAGTAACATGACAAATCTTGAAGATTATATAGAATTTGTTTTACCCTGGGTACCATCCTTGGAATAAGATGAAGTTCCATGTGGGTCTCCTAGAGAGATGCATTACGTGGGAAAAAAAAGAGTTCTACTATGATATTAAAAAGGTCTCAACTTATAGAATCATTATTTTTATATGAGGTCAACGCTCTAATTGAATATTTAGATTGAATGTGTTTCATGCTTATGCAAAGACATACCTAAATTCTAAAAGAATAGATGCATGAAGGTTCAACATTATTTGTTTTGCATGCTTACATGCCAATGGTTGAATTTTTTGAATTAGAGATGAGTTTAGGAGATGGATGCATGATTTATAGGCCCTAAAATTTTCTTCAACCATTGGAAATAACTCCTTTTTTTTTCCAAAAGAGAGTACTTGGGTGAGTTTCAGGATGGTTCAAGTGTTCCACTAGAAATTGATAGAAAAATGATGTATATTGTCAAACAACATAAGGGTCTTCTTGTAAAATGTTATCAACCTAATTTTGCTCACCTACTCTGTCATGATTACTTTCGGCTAGAAACATCATTTTGGTAGTCTTAGCCTTCATGTCCATCATCATGTGACCTCAATATTGTCATCATAAGTCAAACCCAAAGTTTGACCAAAAATTCATAGTGTAGTATCCATTCATGTTTCCACGCATGGAGCATGCACTAAGTTCTTAAAAATATTCACTATGACCCTTAAATGGAAAATTACTATTTTTTATGATCATTGATGCTTGTGCACCATCCAAAAATGGTGTAATGACCAAAAGTGGATATTATCAAGATGTTATTTCCAAATTTAGGGTTTGATATAGTCTTCATTAGTTATCCTTATCCCACTACTTCATTAATACAATGGAATTTACAATGAATATTACTTTAAAGAGAGTTATGTTATTTCACATATAAATAAAACCATTGAGGTGACCTATTTTATCCATCACTCATTACAAGGTTATCTTCCGAAAATTTTGATAAAGAAAATTTGCACCTAGCCTCATTCTTTTACTATATTGGGATTTTGTTTCCATCATTAAAATTTTAAATTGAAACATACAAGAACTCGACAGAGAACCCTCACTCAAGGTGGTTTTGGAGTCCACAATATTTTACAACCATATTGAGGTGGTATCTTATAAATTCTTATTTCCATTAACAATAAAATTATATTCATTCTTTAATTTATCTTGTATCTTAAATGTTATATACATACCATGTATCTTTTATTTTGCATAAAGTAAATGATTTAATATATTTTCTTTTGCATATAGTAAATTATTGAATAAGTTCACTTTTTCATTGTTTATGGGGATTATTTATTTTTATATTATTAGTCCATGCCATGGGACTATAGCAATGAGTTTGCTTTTGATGTGACTTTGATGTGACATTAATTTTCTTTTTACCATAAATTTGTGTATGCAATGTAATGTTTAACATAGGAAAACAAATATATATTTTTGGATATAATAAAAATATTTGTGTTTCTCATTTCTAATTGGTTGATAGAATTGAACTATTATTGCTCCCTTCATGTCTTTCAATATGTAGAATTAATTACATAATCAATGAATTTCACCAATCACCACATCTAAATATAAAAAGTTGTACTATGTATTTATTTATTTATTGTTTGCTAGTTTGTCTGTGACATGTGGGACTAACATGTGGCTAAGAAACCGCGACTCGAGGGCATCTAAGCCGTCAAAATCACCAGGGGATCGCACCCGGCCTAAGCCACACCAACCCTTAACATGGATGGATTTTTTTTGTCCCCACAGGTTTCAAACCGGTGACTTTAACATCACGGAGTGCCTTAACAACACACTTTGTCACCGACTATCCTACACCTCGGGGACATACTATGTATTTATTATTATGCATTATTATATTTATTATCTAATATATTATGTATTATTATATTTATTATCTAATATATTATTTAGATTATATTTATTATGTAATATAATAAATATTATATAAAAATATATATTATTAAATTTCAAATGTTTATTTTCAAAAAGAAAAATTGAATATTTTTAAAATGCAATTTGCATTTGTCTAGCTTAACTTAATTGGAAGGAAATTTAGGTTAATCCTAAAACTATACAACATCCACATTAAAGTAAAAATGTGGTCAGAGATCCTAGCCAATACGACATATGACAAATCTATAAACTAAGTGTCATGGAGCAGCACGTCTTCCTCCATTCCTTGTGAGTCTAGGTCAAATTCTTTGAATTCCAATCTTTCTAACGGTATAGTTATCAGTGCTATTTTTTTCATTTAAAATCTTTACAAATTGATTTCTTTCAAGACTATGAAACTAGTCCCTAGTTAACATATTGTTCATGTTTCACAGTAATCATTATCATCAATAATTATAGGGTGTCAACTATCATCTCCATTTCCAGAACTACTTGGAAGGGACTAAGCTGCCATGCAACCCTTGTTTAAATTAGAGAACTCTTAAATATGTAATTTTGATGTATAGAAAATAAGGTGGTGCAACATGAAACAAAGAAATAAATAAATAGGCATTTAATCTCGATAGGCTATTATGGTTTACTCTTCTTTTCAGTTCAAAGATAAAATATCATTATTCATTATTTCATTACCACTTCATATTTAATATTTAAAATAATTTGTATTATGTTTAATGTGATGGTTACGATATAACATGACAGTGTGACAAAGTATGTTTCGAACAAACTTTGAGGTTGGTAAATCGTAGGCTTCTTGAATTTTAGTTTAATGCACTCAGTAATTGAACTCCTTGATCATAGTCTCATGTTCTTATGTTTTGATAGCAACAATTCCACAATACTGATCTTGTTTCCATTGGATTAATAGTTCAATAGCAAGGCTAATTTCTTATTATACCAACTACCAAGGTTTCAATTTCAAGGAGTTCCCATTACTCCTAGATCGTATGTCAATATTGAGTTGAGTAGTGCATTGAAGCTTAATTACATAACATAGATATCCTAACTTTTATATTGTGTATTCGTCATGTATTGCAATTTTTTATGTTGGGATTGAGAAACATTCAATACATATAAATATACTAAAATTGATATGACTCCAAGGAGGGCATATATGGGGATAAATGTATATGTAATAGGGTCAATCTAATACTAAAAGGACCACATGTGCAATGTGTGAATAGGTATACTACAAATATTTGAGGACAAAGATTTTTGAAGGAGGGTACTATGATATGACCCCAAGGGGGGGCATACATAGGGTTAAATGTATATCACATGACCCCAAGGGGGTGCATATATGGGGCTAAATATACATGTAATGATTAAATATATATGTAATAGAGTTGGCCTAATAGTAAAGGGGCTTCATGTGTAGGTTTGAATAGGTATATATAGAGATCATGTATTTATTATTGAGGACATGTGAATTGTAATGTATGAATGTATTTGGTTAATTGAAGGAGGTTCTCTTATTCTTTAAGGAGTTATTGTGTAACTTATATATCTTGGAGTGGTTCTCCATTCTCACTTTTTTGTGCATGGTGTGTAATTTTATTCAGTTATGATATCTTAAGAATTTGGAACATAACATTTGATATCAGAGCATCAGTCCTAGGGTTTCTCTTTTCTAAGCAAATCATCTTAGCATTTTCTCTATAAAAAAAATTATGGGACGATTCAGAAAGTGAAAATTGGAGGTTATTTATATGATATTCAAGGTAATTTTCGTACAAATTTCATCTTATGGGTCATTATACTTTCGGAGATACATCCTATGGACGATAGGGTTTCTCACTCGTCTTGAATTCAGTTTTAAACTAGTCATATTGGGATTTTCAATATGAATTATGTTATGGTATGATTCATAAAGTGAAACTTGGAGGTTAATTATAATTCATTGCAAGGTACTTGTGGTACAAATTTTAGGTTGTGGGTCATTATACTTTTAGATATATATCCTGTGGAAGATAGAGTTTTTTACTAGTTCTATTATTAGTCTCAAATAGGTGTTATTGGTAAAACATTCATATATTCTTTAGAGAGGATCCAAATTCAGTGAGACCAGTTGCATTTGCAAGAGGAACTCCCATAGTATTTCTAGTACAATTTGCAGAGTCCGGTATTAAATATTGGACAAGTATAATTATGTACATTTTTTCTCTACAGAAAAGGACAAAAATAAGAAAGGTTTGGGAAAGTTACCATAACTTTCAATTGTCACATCCAATTTTATTCAGACCTATGGCATTGCAGATAATACATTGCATAGTACTCTAAGAAGAAATTCCAGACTCAGAAGAGCTGGAATTTCATAAATACATTGTAAGGAAGGTTAGCTAGTGGGACAAACTCCAAATCATGGTTTCAAAGGTATGTTCACTTAAAACTATAATAAATTTTGATTGGGATGTCCAATTGAGCAGATTAAAAATCCATTGGAAAGAGAAAATGTAGAATATTATATTGGAACAAGGATTATAAATATTTTAGATCATTATCCTTAATATACTGAGGTTGGTAGTTGAAGATTATGGTTAGACCTCATTTAAGAATAAATGGAAATACCTATATTTACAGGAGATGAAGATAAAGATGAAATCATTCCTATGGAATGGTTGATTTTGGTAAAGGAATATGATAGAAATCCTTCAACATCAATTTTTTATATTTTTGGTGAAGCTCGAAAGTGGTGGATGAGTATGGATAAGAATACTATATGGAACCTCACATGGGAAGATTTTGAAAAGCTCTTCTCAAATAAATGGATTAGGGATACAAAAATGGAGACAATGTATACAAATCAAGATGAGTTAAAAGAAGTAATACAAAAATTCTCCAAATTGAAAAAAGAGAATGAAGAACTAAGAAAATATATTATGCAATCCTGTCTCTTACCACTTTCAGTGATGTATCTATCTATGGGTTGTCATGTTCAAATGAAAATGTAATCACAAAATTATGTTGCATCTCTTCCCAATTTGCAGTCTCTTTGCATTGTTCCAATTCTTTGTACCAATTCCTTGGGATTCCTTCTAATGTATAAATAAATTGATGTGGCCACTCCTATGGTGGTACTAATCTACATTGAATTATACATATTTCTACATGTTCTCTGGGGTGGCCAATTCCATCATACTTTTCCACATATCTATCCTCTTGTTCTTCATCGAATCTGATGCGCAGTAACCTCTTGCATTGATACTAGTTGTTGATTTTATCTTTATGTGTACCCCACCATCGTGTAGGTGTTTCTTTCAAGGCCCTATCTAATACTGGTAATATTTGATTTTCCACTATTTCTAACCCAAATTTTATTAAAAATTATTCTAATTCATTATGACCATAAAAAGTAGGAGGTTCTCTTACCTCTGTACCAACCCATCTTAGTGTGTGCGTCATCCTTGCACATCTTCTAGTAGATAACTCATGCAATCGTTGCTTCCAATTCTCTAGTCTTGTTTTAGAGTATGAAGCACACAAAATAATACTCCTCTAGCTCAACATTCCATCTGCAGTGGGGCTAATTTAGTCTTCTTCTCACACAGTAGTTCTATACAACTAGTTTATGTCTTCTGTAATAAAATTTTATGTCACAGGTTCAACATACATTCCTCCCTCTGAAGGATCTAATGGTGCAATAACTTTGTATTCTCCTGATTCAAAGATAATTTTTCTAGTCTTGAGGTTAATAATATCCTGATTTTCAAAAGCCCAATCCAAACCCAATAATGTTGGATATGGTAAAGTGTTATATACTATATCAATCACTTCAAAGTCTTCCATGGTGTGCACACCATCCAAATATACTAGTATTCCCTTCAATCTATCAATTGGTACCATTCTATGTTGATTTGCTAGCTTCAATTGAATAGGTGAAAATCCCAATGTAGGTTCTCCCATAGCTTCCCATGTATTCTTAGGAAGAACATTTACTTCAAACCCTAAGTCTAATATGATATCCCCCATGTTGAAATCTGCAATGTTTGCATTCAATTTGAATTCCGTAATTGTTATTCTCTTCTTACAGAACTAATTAACTCTTTTTTGTTCTAATTTCATATCTTCTTCATAATTGCAATTTTCTAACAAACTATTTAATACTTGTAAAGAGATTTTATCATTCAACAAATTCACACAAGACCCCAGAAATTTTCTTAGATTACTTACTTGTTCTAATGGTTTATCCCTGCTAGTCCAATCAAATAAGTGAGGCATGTCATAGACTGGTACATCATATCCTGGATTTGTTCCTGAATTAGACACAATATTCTCCTTCAAAATCTCTTGTCTGGCCTCTTTGAATGTCTCCTTCTCTTTACGCGCATCAAAATTTTGTTGGGGTGTTGTATTCTTCCTGACCCACTAGTACTGGTCGTGATTCTTATTTGTTGCATTTTCTCTTGTCTTGGCTCCACCTCTAGTAACTATATTGATCTTCTTCCCATCCTCTTCTCTATTTTCCATAGCAATCCATTAAACATTTTGATTGTTCTGATTCCTCTTGTCCTATATATTTACCACAAGTGTCAGAAAGTCTTTCGTCTCATGATCTGTTGCGCAACAATACATACATGTTGCAAGTGGTTGTGGACAATCTCTCGTATAATGTCCAGGTTTCTAAAAATTGTGACAAACTATTGGTCCTCTACCTCCTCCAAATCCTCTTCCTCCATGACTACCTCCTTTAAAGCCTCATTTGTTTCCCTAATTGTCTCAGCGTGGTGTATTATATTGTGGTTCCTGATTATATTGTGGCTAGCACATTATTATACTATGGTTTCACTGCAAATTGTTGTGTTTTGTTATATTGTGATGGTGCAAAAAATTGTTGCACGCTATTATATTGTGGATGTTATGCAGGTTGTCCTATCATTAATTCATCCTACACCATATAAGTATATGATGTCCTTTCCTTCATTATTTCCAAGGTTATGCAGTCCTTGTCTTCATGTCCAACTGACTTGCAAAAATTACAAAATGTAGTCCTTGGTATTGTTTGATACTTCAGACTCATAGGAAAATGATAAGGATCATGTTCATTTGTTCTACATATCTCACACCATCGTCCTCATGTGGGTAAAGGATTCTTCATTCCTATCCCCAAGTAATGTGCAAAGGTTAGGCACTCATTCTTATGATGTCTTTTTGTTCTGCAAAATATGCACCAAACATCTCCCCTCTTTTCCTTTCCCTTATTCTGATTCAACTAGAATGCCAAGTTCTTCAGATCTGATCTCATCTCTTCCACAACTAGATTTGTATGCTTATATTGATTATCCTCTAACTACAAGGCTTCTTGCAAGGCCTCGGCCTGAGTTTGAAACTTTTGCTACCTCAATGGATACTTCAAATGTGCCAATAAAGAGTTAACAAATCAATTTCTATGTTGCATGTCGGTAATAGGGTACTTCAACTTACCTTTTAGTCTCTTGAACTTATGATAAAATTCCTAGAATGAATCACCTGGCTTCTGTTTGATCTCTATAATCTCATTTATGAACCGATCCTCTGAACTAGGTTGTTGAAATTCATTGATCATTGCCTTTTTTACATCTACGACGGTTGTAAGAACTCCTTGTGGACTTTTTATTGCGAGACCCATATACCATTCCAGTGCAAGGTCTTTGAATGTGATTTCCATCTGCGCCACTTTTATGTCCTCATATGTAATCTGCTTAGCTGCCCAAATATTCTCACAAATAAACAAATTCTTCTCTGGGTCATCTGACCCTTCTCCATGAAACTCTGGTAATCAAATAGTTGGATATGCTCCTGCCATTATAAAGTTTGTTGTACTACTAACTCTGCGCGGTGTAGATACCTAACTTCTACTAGTTGAACTTATACTTTTACTTGAATTTCCACTAGACCCACGTCCTACTAAAGTCCTTCTACCACTAATCACTTGTTGTATGAATGTTTCTTCTTCTTCAGATGTCTTAGTCGTACATGGGGTTGTGGGTTCCACGCTAATTCAGATCTGGAATGGAGAGCCTTCTTCTACGCCAAACCCCTGACCTCTTATTTTCCTCTCATATGCGGTGCATGATATTTCTTCAATCTATCTCATCGCATGGAGATCCTCTACCTCTTCCTCATCACTGTCTAATCCATCTCGCTCAGCTACTTCCCTCTTTTTCCTATTGATCTTATACCGATAGGTTCATCTGTTGTGTGCCACTCCTGCTTCGCTCAATATCTCCTTGGTCTATTCCTCATCCATCATTATGGGGTCCATTGCTTCCTTCTTTTGGCCTCTCTCAATATCCCTATCCATATATCAGATATTCCTTAGTGCTTCCCCCAGTTCCCCCATGTGCACACAGTGATTTAGTTGTCTGACTCCATTGCCATCACTCCTTTATCATGCAATAATATTATGATCGACGTCTAAAGTGACCTAATGTACCTTCCTCTTGATCCCTTCAAGAATTCCTTCTCTACAACAGTATATGACTTTGTTGTATCGATTGAAAATTCAATAATAAACCCTGCAATAATATTTTCTAACCAAAAATCCATTGTGTGCATGAATTTATTATTGACCCTTTTCCAATCGTGCAATGTTCTCAGTAGTCCACTCTACTTGTCTTATCCGATTAGTTGGATGAGTATTCTTCAACCTCAATATCCACTCTTGTAACAACTTTGGAAAATAACAGAAATATGCCTCATGGAGATCAATAAACACATACCTCTGTAAATACTGGCGCGGTGTATACCTAGAGATTTCATTGTCTTTCTGCACAAACTCGAGCTACTTTGTCTCCAACCACCTTTTAATATCCTGCTTAGTTGGATTCCATGGCCTAAAAATATCTTTCTACCATTGCATTATCTTCATCAAATCCCCTCCAATTCGATCTTTTGAGTTCCAACTAGCAACAGAACCATTTGTCGGATGTATGGGTTGACCCGAGTTCTACCTTAGTTCTCCAACAAAACCCTAGAAATTATCTGCCTCTCTAGTAAACCAGAAGGAAACACTTCACATAGAGTGCACAACGCAGTCTCACCCAAGATGGCTTATGGGTGAATGCAGGACCCAAATGTCTATATTCGTGGAAGTGATGTTGCTCATGGGGATGTTAGGCATATTTATGTTTCTCTACTCCAACATTCATCATCAGATTTACTATTCATTTAACCTTTAACATTCATTCTACATAACTAATCTAGTGCACATTGTAAATAGATTCATTCATTTATCCATTAATTCATCATAAGAAAAGAAACACATAAAGAACACATTCCACACATTGACATAGTATTTTACCGTGGTTCACCCCCCTGAGCTACACCCACAAATATATTTTTCTTCTTATTATTCTTCATCAAATCTTTGCACTGCATGCATTACATCAAAAGTATGGTAATGGTGAGACTGACCAATGTCGCACTAAGCTCTGTAGCTTGCGACCTGACCCTCGGTTACAACTTCAAAAATAGACTCATCTCCAAAATGAAATCAGTAATTTTCTCCCAAAACTCTCTACCAAAAAGATCAGATAGATTCTATCTCTCCCGTAGCTACCTCATACATCATATATTTATACTACCAAAATGGGTAAAACCCCTTACAAAAAGGAACCAAAACCCTAGCCCTAAGTGGATTAGGTTTGTCCACTTTACAACCTCCTATGAGTGGTTAGTATTCAATCCAGCCATTCTTGCTTTGACTCTTATTTTCCTCGCACTGATTTTCCTTGATTCCCAATGCGCGCTACTTCTTTGGTCCATTACTTAGTTGTCTGCCTCATTTGTTGTGTTATTCCTTATTCCTCAAAATTTTCTCCCAAAATAGCCTACTCCAACACTAAATCAACAAGATATTGTGTAGGCACCAACCTACTCGAGACACCAATATCCTCAATTGAGAACCAACTCAGCAAGATATTGTGTAGGAACCAACATACTGAAGACACCAATCTCCTCAACTAAGCACCAAATCACGAATACCTATATAGGCACCAACCTAAGATATCCATACACAAAGTACTTCTGACTTCATCTGCATGCTTCATACTCCATGGATTTCATATCGCCATCATACCCTTAACTTCCATGCCCGAACGCCTCTCGTTGCTTCATTTCTCGGACATAGATTCAAACCCTATTCAGATTTAGCCTTTGTTCCCTAGTGAATCTTGTAGCATCATTCATGGAATATAATCCCAAACTACAACATCACAACCTCAAAACAATGCACTTTTCAACGTCATAGACCTTAGTCCTTCTATTGATGGGTGAAAATCTCCCTTTGTCAACAGCAATTGTTACCCTCGGTAAGAAATCCCAATTAGACCTCTCACCGTTTGGAGTAGGGGACTCATCCGGATGTTGTCTTGGAAACCATTACTGGTTTTTGGTTTTACTAGTTGTTGCCCGGTCGACCGATGAAGGTGAACGATGGATGGTTATACAAACAAGAGATGTAGATGAAGACTATGTAAATGTATAAAAGAAATCTAACCTACTATAAACCTATCCTAGCCTATCCATGAATAAATTATCATAATTGAATGAGTTGTAATGAAACTAAACTATGCATAAACCCCAATCAGTTAGTTGTCATGAATGTGCACGATTAGAAACACATGCATGCAAGTCTATAACCAAAAAATTATAAGTCATATTTCTACATACATTCACAACTCATTCACCTAGGACATATAATATAAGAAAGAACAAAAAAACTGCAAGAGTAACGTACATTGCATCATATTAGTTTATAAGTAAAATTGTCCTCACAACCCATGTGAACAATATACCTTTCACTTGAATTAGTTCACATAAAAACCACAAAACATGCAAGTTCTTCTCTCTCTCTCTCTCTCTCTCTCTCTCTCTCTCTCTCTCTCTCTCTCTCTAAAGTTGGCCCTGAGGGCTTCTCAATATTGTTATTTTAAGCAATATTACATCAAAGCTATAGGGAATGGATTTTCAATTTTAGTTGACACTGAATTCCCAAAATAGTTCATAAATGTACCATGTTTGAAGAGCCAAAAAACCCCTTCTTTACGTGAAATTCTAGTATTTATTGAGGCACAATAAGACTCTTGGCCTTCCTCCTACCCTCATGACCTTTCATTTACCAGCCTTTGTCTTTATCTTCTTTGTGATGATGAGGGAACAAATATAATGGTTATTGTTGGGCTCAATATATGATCACTTTTATGACAGTTATTATAAACTTTTGTCGCATGTACATATGTGTTTTTCATCTTTTGAAGGAGCTTTTTGAAGAATTTTATGTTAAAATGGTATGATCGACATAAGGTATGTATGATTCATGTTTAATGATTGTATCGAGTATAATTCATCATGTTTATACACTTCCAAGGATCTGATTCACATTTTTTTATGTTACAGGGCGAAAATGCACTATGTTTCTGTTTCCGACACTCAGTCTGGCACTCCTTCCAGCACTCGTTCTGGTACCCAATCCGACACTCTATCCAGGACTGCGTATTGCACAAAAATGAAGGGTGACTTGGTGGCCAGTGATAGGCGAATCGGGAACGTGGGTTTTGTTCATGCTTGCCCCCTCCAGCTACTGAGCTCCCGACAACTCAAATTTGGTTGTTCAGTTGAGTGATTATTGGCTCACTCTATTTTATCAGTTAGGGCATCATTTAATGCAAATTGCCGAATTTAGAAGTGGTTCGACCCTCCTTTGGTTGACCACTTGGTCTGTAAACATTATAAATACCACCGAGGTGGTCAGAGAGTTGCAAAAGCAGTAGAAGCATCAGTGTGATAGATAGAAATACGTTTTTACTCTGTTTTTCCATTTTACATTGCCAGATTATACAAGAACTGCGTTTTTGAGTTTTTATGGTGAATTCATCTTGCTGAGCGTGTGGTGTGCTTTTAGAGAGTGACCATGACTTGCTAGGGGGCCCACCAGTAGTATGGTAACTATCTTTGTGGTTTTCATGCATTTTATGATTTAATTGTTCTCTTTGTTTTTCTGTACATGCATATTTTTATTTTACTAATTAGTTTGTTGTAGTTTAATTGATTTTTATTCTCTTTTGCAGGTTAGAATGTTGAGATGTGTTAACATGTATTGATCTTGTAGATTAGGAACGGATTTGAAAATCCCTAGACTAACCCCATGTGTAATTAGATAGTAGATTATGTCTTTTATTCATGATTTTAGAATCAAGTTTAAAACAGAGTTTTAATTAGAATAGAACATAGTTTTTATTTGAGCTTTCTTCGACAAGGATTTGATGGATGGATAGGATCAATTTCAGTTTTTAATCATAGCTTGCTTATTTCATTTTTATGTAGAATTGGATTAGCTAGTTGTTGATTAATGTAGTTGTTAGTTTAGTTTTTAATTTCATGTCTTAATTTATGTTCTTAAGAATTTTCTTATTACAGTTTGAATTGTTAAAATAGATATAGCATAGTTTTCATTTTATGTAATTTCCTTTCTAGAATTAAATTGCAATTATATTTCTTAGTTAATGGTTGAATCTAGTTTTGCTTACGTAGTATAGAAGTACAATGATGATCTCATTATATTGTTGATGGTTAATGAATATGTACGGTAATTGACGATTGCTTTTGTCATGGCTAAATTCTCATTGGATTGTTTAATCCATACCTTTCACTTTGCTATTGAGATTAGTATTGAGCTTATACCGCTTGAATTGTCCTTTGTTGTCAAGGGCCACCGAGATATTATCCGACACCGAAGACATTCACACAACCACCAACATTATATTTGAATTGGCATAGGTTAAAAGATAGTTTTCTTGTTTTCATAGGTTAAAGGATAGTTTTCTTGCTTTCATAGGTTAAAAGAATAGTTTCATGTTTTCATAGATCTGAAAAGATAGTTTTTCTTCTTTCATAGATCAGAAGAGATAATTTCTTGCTTTCATAGTTTCAAAAGATAGTTTAATTGTTGTTGTAGGATAGATAGTCTTTGCTTTGATAGACTAGATAATAATTTGCTTATCATAGGTTCAAGACTAGTTGCTAGTTTTTGTTGCTTTCAATTAAATAGATTTACTTTCATGAATTAGAAATAGTTTTGAATTAAGAACATAGTCCACTTGCCTCTTAGGCTAGATATTTTTTCAATGAGAAGTTTTAATTTGATTTCTTGTAGTAGTTAGTTGTCTATTTGCTTTAGTAGGTTAGTTAGTTGTCTTTGCTTACTTGTCTATTGCTTTAGTAGGTTAGTTAGTTGTCTTTGCTTACTTGTTTACTTGCTTTAGTAGGTTAGTTAGGTATCTTTGCTTGCTTGTTTATTTATTTTCTTTTATAGGGTAGTTACTCATTGAATATAGGTTGGAAAGTTAAAGAAGTTTGCTTTTGTCATTTGTTTATTATGCTTAAATAGTTGCTTTTGCTTATTGTTATGAACTAGTTTTCTTCAAGTATGGTTTTTACTTGTTTTCTCGGAACTATCCATCGATCCTTGGCCCAAGAGTACTTAGGTTACCTAGTTTTAATTTGCTTAGTAGGGTTTTATCATTAGATAGTTTTGCTTGAGTAGATTAGTCTTAGATAGCTTCCTTCCTTAGTTAGACTATACTCCTACCAGCCCTTCTACCTTTGGCATATATTGTTCTACAACTCTAAGTTTACTTACCCCGGGTTGACAATTTAATTGAGGGTTTTTAGTGTGTTTTTAGTGCATATATAACACCCATCATTTTTGGCATCGTTGCCGGGGAGTTGTCTTAAGGTAAGAAGTAGTTAAGAAATAGATCATTCCTAGACCTTAGCATTAGTTTGGTGGTAGAGGAACTTTAATACGACAGGTAAGAACCTAAGCATCTGCTATAGAAGGTTCCCCCAAACCCAACGGTAGTTTTTATTTTTGTTTTTGTTTGCTTTCATGAACAAACCTAGAGACCCAAAAGGTAGATACATTAAATCTAAATTAGACCTTTCAACCAAGGTTCCTTTCAACCTTTTTGGGGGAAGGAACATTCCACTGATAAGATCTACAAACCAATACCGAAAAACAGGAGCTATCTCAACCCAAAGCACTAAAGCGGTCTATAAAAGAGACTAAAACAAGGAGCAATATAGAACAAGAAATTGAAGCATCGGTAATAGCAGGACGGGAGGCAAGACCACTCGAGCCTTCCACAGAACCAAACAATACAACCTTTGTTTTCTTACCATCATCAGGAGATCCTAACTTTGTGGACATCATCTTTGTGTGAACCAAGTTTTATCGAATGACAAGATGAATTCGAAGGTGACCATTAGTTTGGAAGAACTCTCTCAAATCCTAGCAACAACTGGGATCTCTTCTTTTCAGGGAAAACACATCTTGACAATAGTCAGGAACTTATCTACCTGTTAAGCCCTAATATTGGCTCATTACCCCTTAATTGGGGCATATTAGATTAATAATGTTATTTTATTTATGTCGGCTCTAGGCCATCAGTTGTAATTTAGATTAGTAACGTTATTTTATTTATGTCGGATTTAGGCCATTAGTTGTAATTATAACTCCTAGTCTCCTATATATACCAAGGAGACATTTTCATTTTGAATCATCTTGTACTTGAACATTTAAGTG